>JAFMOD010000104.1:2047893-2061292 GCA_019802435.1 Corydoras maculifer | reverse complement strand
ACATTACAGTGGGTCATTTAGAAGATGCTTTATCCAAAAGCGACTTAGAAATATCCCAACTTTGTACTTGGTTGGGGGTCGGAACACAGGGATGGCCATAGCATCCCTGGAGCAATGAGGGTTTGCTCTGGGAGCCACAATAGTTACTTTAGAAGACCTGGGATTTGAACCCTCAGCATTCAGGTTGATAACCCAACACCCTAATCACTCAGCTACTAGTCCCTCTATCCATTATCTTCCGCTTAATACTCTACTAGGGTCACGCGTGTGTGGGGATCCCATCCCTTGCCCATCCAGGGACAACGTTTCAGGTGCTGAGCAAATGCAATACACCCGGTGTACCAATCTATCTCTGGGCACTCACTCACTCACACAAACACACTGTATATGGGGCAGTTTGGAGCCTTCAAATTACCTTGATCCATGTTTTTGGATTATGGGAGGAAACCTGAGAACCCGGAGGAAACCCACACAAACACAAGGAATTCCTCTTGCTGAGAGGCGAAAGTGCCAACCACTAAGCCATCGTTCCGCCCTACTCCCCCACATATACAGTCAAATAAATTAATCAACCATCATAATCAACCATCATAATAGTCTCATCACTGAATAACAATGTCACATCAGATTACAGTACAGCAAGCCATAAGATTAAAACAAGATTTAATTATGTTGATATTTATATACGAGGTTGCACAGCCGCCTCTTATCGCTGGTGATCCACGTTCGAATCTACAGTCCTGTTAATTTTCTATGTACGTATTTCCTATGTGTTTTCAGTGTGGGCTTTCTCCAGGTACTCTGATTTTCTTTTCACATTCTAAAAACATGGATTCACTACGTTAGATTATGTCAATTATCCGACGCGACTTACAAAACAAGCGAGCACAGGGTTGGCCACAGCCCCCTGGAGCAATGAGGGTTAAGGACCATGCTCATTGAATCAAGTCAATTAAATTCTCTAAATTGCCTCATATAGAGTGTGTCTAAGTGAGTGAGTGTGTGCCCAGCGATGGATTGGCGCCCTGTCCTGGGTGTATCTGCCCAGCGCCCGAAGCGTTCTCCCCTGGATGGGCATTGGGAACCCAAGTGCGAACCTAATAGAGGATAAACCGGGAGATGATGGATGGATGAAGATTCATGGTAAATTAGCTGCCCTGGATTGCCCCCTATAATATGTGTGTCTGTGAGTGTGTGTGTGCCCTGCGATGGAACCATGACCCTAGTAGAGGATAAAGCGCAAGATGAGATGAAATAATGTTTATATAGATAACTTTTGGTTTGTTTGGTAATGCACGTGTTCGTTTATTCAGTCACATGGTTGAGCCATGTTTGAAATCATGCAAATTGTTATTCATGTATTTAATTGTCTAATCATTTTGGAAACTAGATTTGGCCACTGGCATCGTTACACTGTTGAGAATAATGGTGGCAAAAGGTTAAACTAATATCCCTCTTGGTTTTTGGCGTTAAACAGATATGTCAGCATTTTTTGTCCTGATGCAACAGTTTTGGAGGGAAAATCGGAATCCTATTTTTGTGTCACCAAAAAAAAAAAAAAGTATATTAATTCATTGGGAAACAAAACTGAACTCCACATTGATGAGAACATTCTGAAATTTCACATTTGCCACTTTTATTTTTAAAAAGATTTAAGCGTATATGAAAATTTCATGAGGTGCCAATAGGGTGGTGTGTTTAGCGGTGATTCGGGTTCGTATACCGATCTACGTCTTCTCCACGTGGGTTTTTCTTCAGATTCTCTGGTTTCCAGGCAAAAAAAAAAAACATGCATTCAAGGTGAATTGGCTGCTCTAAATTGCCCCTACACAGTCTGTGTGAGGGAGCGTGCCCAGTGGTACTGGCATTGTGTCCTGGGTGCATCTGCCCAGTGCCTGAAACCCTGTCCCTGGAATGGTACCCCCCCCCCCCCAGCCTCCCCCGCAACCCTAGTAGAGAACTAAGCAGAAGATGAGCTGAGAGGATTCTAGAGTTTGTGCATTGCTGAAAATCATGTTGATGTCACATTTTGTTACACATGGCGCAGAAAATACTGCCATTGTAAAACAGCCGTCTCAGCTTTTTTTTTTTTCACCAAGGTTAACTATTCAGAAGACTCTCGCTTAGAAAAATTTGCTGCTTACTGACTTTTGCTACTGATGTGTTCTCAAACCTCTAAGCGTATTTCAAAAATTAACAGCCAATTTATTAATAAAAATGATGGTAATGCATGATATTGTTTGTTTTGGATTTGTGTTGTCATATAATGTCTCTGAGGGCGGCATGGTGGCTTAGTGGTTAGCACGTTCTCCTTTCAGCACTAGGGATTCCCGGTTCGAGTCCCCATCTGGGTGGAGTTTCCATGTTCTCCCCGTGTCCGCATGGGTTTCCTCCGGGTTCTCCGGTTTCCTCCCACAGTCCAAAAACATGGATCAAGTCAATTGAGTTCTCCAAATTGCCCCATATAGAGTGTGTATGTGTCTGTGTGAGTGTGTGTGTGAGTGTGTGTCCAGTGATAGATTGGTGTCCTTTCTTGGGTGTATCCGCCCAGCGCCCGAAACGTTCTCCCCTGGATGGGCATGGGGAACCCCCCCGTGACCTTAATATAGACTAAAGTGGAAGATAATGGATGTATGGATAATGTCTCTGTAGTAATATGACATTTCTTTAACATTGTGTTGTCCAGTTTTGACACCCTATCAAAGTGCATTTGGTTCTTTATTGGTCAGTGGAACGTTAAAGGCTTGCAGACCTCCAGCATGGTGTTGCATCCCAGATCCTGCGACCCCACTGAGAACCAGTGGTGGTGTCTTACACTGTCAGAAAGTTGTCAAATCAGCATTTTTGTTACATATTATCCTTATGCTCATGTTCTCTGGGTTCTATCGTGTTGTGTTTTCTTGAGTATTGACTCCGATGTTTTCTGCCGGTGCAGGGTTCATTTCTGACCTCAGAAACAAGTACCACCATGTATGAGACCTTTACGTATCATTCAATGGGCGTATCATTCACCTCTCAGTGCTGGGGATCCAGGTTCAAATCCCAATCTGGGTGAAGTTTCCATGTTCTTGTTCCGCGTGGGTTTCCTCTGGGTTTTGCGGTTTCCTCCCACAGTCCAAAAACGTGGATTTAAGGGAAATTAAATTTTCTAAAGTACCCGTATATTGTGTGTATGTGTAAGTGGGTGTGCCAATGATAGATTGGCACTCTAGCCTGGGTGTCTGCCCAGCACCCGAAACGGGCATGGGGAACCACCCACGACCCTGGTAAAGGATTAAGTGGTAGATTATGAATGAATGTATAATCCAATAGAAATTTGGATCACATGATGTACAGTATACAGATCATATCTCAAGTTGAATCTGATTCCTGTTTACCTCTCTGAAAATCCATCCATCCATTATCTCCCGCTTTATCCTCTAGTAGGGTTGCGGTGGGGTCCCCATGCCCATCCAGGGGAGAACATTTCGGGTGCTGGGCAGATACACTCAGGACAGGGCGCCAATTTTTCGCTGGGCACACACTCACTCACACAAACTCACTCTATATGGGGCACTTTGGAGAACTCAATTGACCTTGATCCATGTTTTTGGACTGTGGGAGGAAACCGGAGAACCCGGAGGAAACCCACGCGGAAACGGGGAGAACATGGAAAATCCACCCAGATGGGGATTCAAACCGGCAATCCCTAGTGCTGAGAGGAGAACATGCTAACTACTAAGCCACTGTGCCGCCGTTACCTCTCTAAAAATCTAATCTAAAATTCCGCGGCCTATTTATAGATGTCGTAGTTGCATCAGAGAAAAACAGGTTGTTGCCGCGTTTAGCCACCCAGCTCGGCCCCACATGCTCCCGTTTGTTGTGCGGGTTGTTGTTGTAAAGAAGCAGTGAGTGACATCATCACTGACCCTCTCTCTCTTTCTCTCTCTCTCGATCCCTCTGTCTGCCGGGCACAGAGCCAGTCTGAGAACTGTAGCGTCACACAATCTCGGAGGTGGATCCCATTAACAAGGGCTGTTTCATAGCAGAGCAGCTTATCTGCAGCTTATTGCCTCATAACAGCGTATTAAGTGAATTAATTGTTAATGAGAGCTCTTTTGCTGACTGCTGACTCAGCTGCCGACTGCACCTGTGTTTCGAGACATCAGGTCGACACGTTGAAATGTAAAGGTCTTGGTGTAGGTGAGCGCGGTACCGGTTCCGGAGCCGGAGCTTCATGTTGAGTTTAGTTCCAATCACAGTCTATCTGCTCCAGCTAATGAACTCCTTTAAGAGTCTTTAATTGCTTGTGTCACCTGCATCTAACTTGCTGCCCCCCACTTACCAACTTCTGCACAAGTTAATTATAACGGAACTGGTGGATCGATTTCCAGGAGCAGGATTGATCACCCGTGGTTATAGGCTTGGCGTGATGTCTTGCGTTTACTAATGTTACGTGTTACAACCAACACCACACAAAGCTACAGGCAGTGACATCTATGTAATCCTTTATTAGGGTCGCGGGGGATTCCCCATGCCCATCCAGGGGAGAACGTTTCGGGCACTGGGCAGATACACCCAGGACAGGGCGCCAATCTATCGCTGGGCACACACTCACTTACACATACACACTATATGGGGCAATTTGTATTCAAGTATTTTATTGCAAAATTCCAAAATATAAAGTACAGTACAGTATATGTGGAACGAGACAGCGTTTCCCAGGAACAATGTGCTACACATAACAGCTACTACACAACCAACATAAAGTGCACATGTGCAAATACAGGACGATACACACTACAGTAAACAATAATTACATTCAAGTATGGTATGAAAAGAGACTTCATTTGACTTGATCCATGTTTTTTGGACTGTGGGAGGAAACCGCAGAACCCGGAGGAAACCCATGCGGACACGGGGAGAACATGGAAACTCCACCCAGATTGAGATTCGAACCGGAAATCCCTAGTGCTGAGAGGAGAACATGCTAACCACTAAGCCACCGTGCTGCCCGTGGCCTTTATTTGCTTTATTTAAAAACTATAACTCTATGGGGGTGCGGGGGTTCCCCATGCCCATCCAAGGAAGAACATTTCAGGCACTGGACATATGTAATGTATGTCCTGTATGCTCAGGACAGGGCACCAATCTATCGCTGGGCACACACTTACTAAACACTATATGGGTTTTTAATCCATGTTTTAGGACTGTGGGAGGAACCCCGAGGGAACCCATGCAGACACGGGGAGAACATGGAAACTCAAACCAGATCGGTATTCCAACCCGGTTCCCCAGCGCCGAAAGGCAAATGTGCTAACCACTAAGCCACCATAGGGGCTATTTAGATAGGGAACATCCTATTCTAATCCTCTATTAGGGTTGCGAGGTTCCCCATGCCCATCCAGTGGAGAACGTTTCGGACACTGGGCAGATACACCCAGCACAGGGCACTATCACTGGGCTCAAGTTTTTGTACTATGGAAGAAAACCTGAGAACCCGGAGGAAACCTTTGTGTACACGGGGAGAACATGGAAACTCGACCCAGATTGGGATTCGAACCTGTTTTCCCAGCGCTGAGAGGAGAACATGAGGCTGTGTAAATTTGAATTGTGAACAGGGCGGCATGGTGGCTTAGTGGTTTAGCATGTTCTCCTCTCAGCGCTGGGGATACAGGTTCGAATCCCAATCTGGGTGGAGTTTCCATGTTCTGCACCTGTCCTCCCATAGTTCAAAAACATGGATTCAAGGTAAAACGAGTACTCTAAATTGCCCCATATTGTGTGTGTACTATTGAGTGTGTCTGTATAAATGAGTGAGAGCCCAGTGATGGATTGGCGCCCTGTCCTGGGTGTATCTGCCCAGCGCCCGAAACGTTCTCCCCTGGATGGGTATGTGGAACCCTGGACCCTGATAGAGGATAAAGCGGAAGATAATGAATGAATGAATGAAAATGAATTGTGAACCGTTTTTCACGTCAGAAGCAATTCTGAGTATTTTCGGATTATTCTGTCTGTTGGTATAAAGCCACACAAAGATGTCAGAACAATGTTCTTAAATTGCCCCTCTGTGTAAATGTGTGTGTCGGTGTGTTTCTTTGGTTTTCTAATTGATGGACAGGGTGTTAAATTTCACTCCATGTGTAGTATTAAATGCTGCAGCACCTTTGTGTGTCTGATCAGGATTAACAGCTTGGAAAGCGATTTTGAAACTGTGGAAATAATTATTTGCAGGGAAAATGATTGTCCGAAAATCATTTTGTCATCTTTCATTTCTCTGTATTGCATTTCATTTGAAATTAGCTCTTACAATCTCAATAACCTACAGGTGAGAGCTGTCACATTACAGTGTACCAGGGTAATTAACAGGAAAGGGTTATTTACTGAAGCACGCACACACTCCTTCCTGTCACAGCTGCAGCAACGAATGTTAAAAAACACCGGCAGGATTTACAAAAATAAAAACACCATCTGCGACGTATATTTTGTAATAGAAAAATAATAACAGGCGGCACGGTGGCTTAGTGGTTAGCACGTTCGCCTCTCAGCGCTAGGGATTCCCGGTTCGAATCCCAATCTGGGTGGAGGTTCCATGTTCTCCCCGTGTCCGCGTGGGTTTTTTCCGGGTTTTCCGGTTTCCTCCCACAGTCCAAAAACATGGATCAAGTCAATTGAATTCTCCAAATTGCCCCATATAGAGTGTGTTTATGTGTGAGTGTGTGCCCAGTGATATATTGACATCCTGTCCTGGGTGTATCTGCTCAGCGCCTGAAACGTTCTCCCCTGGATGGGCATGGGGAACCCCACCGTGACCCTAATAGAGGGTGAAGCGGGAGATAATCCATGATGTTTCCATGTTCTCCCTGTGTGGGTTTCCTCCGGGTTCTCCGGTTTACTCCCACAGTCCAAAAACATGGATCAAGTCATTTGAGTTCATCAAATTGCCCCATATAGTGTGTGTGTCTATGTGAGTGAGTGGGTGTGCCCAGCGCCCCAGACGTTCTCCCTTGAATGGGCATGGGGAACCCCCTGCGACCCTAATAGAGGATAAAGCAGAAGATAATGCTCCATTCTTCTTGCTCCATTATCTATTTCCTCCACTTATCATATAGATGGACTTTGTAGTTTTACAGACTGTAGTCCATTTGTGTTCTTTGTTTTTGTTAGTCCCCTGTTGGTTCTCTGTTCTCTTTTGGTCAGAAATACATTTTTTTTAAAATTTGTTACGCGTCGATTGGCAGCACAGTGGCTTAGTGGTTAGCACGTTCACTTCTCAGCACTAGGGATTCCCGGTTCGTATCCCCATATGGGTGGAGTTTCCATGTTCTCCCCGTGTCCGCGTGGGTTTCCTCCGGGTTCTCCGGTTTCCTTCCACAGTCCAAAAATATGGATCAAGTCAATTGAATTCTCCAAATTGCCCCATATAGAGTGTGTCTGTGTGAGTGAGTGTGTGCCCAGCGATAGTTCGGGTGGAGTTTCCATGTCCTCCCGGTGTCCCCGTCTCCAAATTGCCTCATATAGAGTGTGTATGTGTGTATGTGTGCGTGTCTGTGTGAGTGTGTGCCCAGTGATAGATTGGCGTCCTGTACTGGGTGTATCTGCCCAGCACCCAAAACGTTCTCCCCTGGATGGGCATGGGGAACCCCCCCACGACCCTAATATACAGGGACAAAGCGGAAGATAATGTATGAATGAATGTTATCTGTCGATTATTTTTTAGTATTGTGGTATTTGATGTGTGTGTGTGTGTGTGTGTGTGTGTGTGTGTGTGTGTGTGTGTGTGCGCGTGCGTGCCTGCGTGCGCATAAGGTTAATTATGGTGCACAGGTATAGTACATCTTAAGAACCTAACCTCTATATTAATTCAATTTAATTCTCAAAATGCTTCTACAATAAGTTTTCTAATAATTGTTGTCTGGTTTGCATGTGAACTTTAGTAAGACATTAAACTCGCTTCCACACGCTGTTGTGAAACAGTTGAAAACACATAATTATTTGCAATGGCTCCAATTTTAAGCCTTTAAATATCAATAAGTAGCTCCTTCAGCAATTTTCGAATGTTATAGAGGTAAACAGAGCACACTGGAATAATGTTCTTCAGCCTTTTATTGGCGACTGACTCACTTTTAATGACCAAAAAATAAATAAATGCTAAACCAGAGAGGCTCCTCTATGAATACCGCTGAAGCAGGCAGCTTATGCAAATTTAGCAAGCATTTTAGTACATAAAAAGTAGATTAAATTTATAATGTACTGATGAGTCAATTGGAAATATTCCCCTCTGACTGCAGCACTTGTTACGGATAACTGGCAACAAATAGCTCCTGAATAAACCAACATACAGAACTGTACTGAATCTGAAGAGAACATGTTGCTAAAATAAGATGATTTTTTTGATGTTGTGTTTAATTTACGATGCGTTATGTTACATTACATCATGTTACTTTACATTTGGTTACATTGTGTTACGGTTCTTTGCATTATGTTGTGTTACGATACATCATGTTACATTACGTTCTGTTACATTACGTAAGATTGTTACTTTTCATTTGGTTACATTATGTTACGGTGCAAAGGCGGCACGGTGGCTTAGTGGTTAGCACGTTCGCCTCTCAGCGCTAGGGATTCCCGGTTCGAATCCCCATCTGGGTGGAGTTTCCATGTTCTCCCCGTGTCTGCGTGGGTTTCCTCCGGGTTCTCCGGTTTCCTCCCACAGTCCAAAAACATGGATCAAGTTAATTGAGTTCTCAAAATTGCCCAGTTTAGAGTGTGTCTGTGTGAGTAAGTGTGTGCCCAGCGATGGATTGGCGCCCTGTCCTGGGTCTATCTGCCCAGCGCCCGAGGTGTTCTCCCCTGGATGGGCATGGGGAACCCCACCGCGACCCTAATAGAGGATAAGCGGAAGATAATGAATGAATGAATGTTACGGTGCATTTCATTATGTTGTGTTACATGACGTTATGTTAATTAGGTTACATTACATTATGTTGCTTTACGTTATGTTACATTAAGTTACATTACATTATACTATACGGTACATTAAATTATGTTACTTTACGTTATGTTACATACGGTTACAATATATTAGGTCATGGTGCATCACATTACATAATGTTTCCTTGGGTTGCATTACGTTATGGTGCGTTACATTACTTTACGTTTCATTTAGTTACATTACTGTATGGTGAATTACATTATGTTACATCATGTCACATTACATTACAGTCCATTACAGTATGTTACATTATAATACGCTACTTTAGGTTATGTTACATTAGGTTACATTACATTATGTTATGTTACATTAGGTTACATCACATCACATTACGGTGCGTTACATTATAATGCTTTACTTTACATCATGTTATGTTACATTATGTGACATTACATTAAATGTTACAGTGCAATACACTACATTACGATACGTTACTTTACATTACCTTATGTTACGTTTCTTTACATTACGTGACTTTACGTTACCTTAGTTTAAGTTATATTACTTTACATTATGGTACATTACATTACTACATTATGCTACTTTACGTTATGTTACATTAGGTGACATTACATTAAATGTTATATTACATTGCAATTACGATACGTTACTTTACATTACATTACGGTATGTTACATTACATTGCGTTACGTTACGTTTCTTTCATTAAATGACTTTACGTTACGTCAGTTAACGTTATATTACTTTACATTATGTCATGTTACATTATGGTACATTACGTTACATTCCGTACTTTACAGTTACAGTACTTTATATTACATTGCGTTATGTAACAGAGGTACTACAGTCTGTTATTGTAAAACTACAAAGTCCATCTTTAAAGTAAGCTGAGGAAACGGACAATGGACCAAACAGGGGGTGTGTCCAAACCTTTGACCAGTTTTGTGGTTAAGTTAAAACTGATCAAATAATTAAAAAATTATGAAAAGAGTAGAAATGAAGGCGTGTACTTGATAAAACGGCACACATTTAGGACCACAGTATGAACAAGTGTTCTCTTTATTATCCTCCTCAACAATAAAATGAAATTTAACGCCTTCGTGTGGATTCCGATTTGGCTTTGTACTTATCCCGGCAGCGTTTCTGTTGTGAGGTAGGAACCGGCAGGTCACGTGAATTATTCATTAACACTCTTGATCTAATGGTTCCAGCTTGTTCATCTAAATAATGAAGGCTGAAGAACAGCGATGTATTTACTACGAACGCGCGAGATCTCTGTCTCTCACTGCAAAGAGTGCTAAATGGGATTTGTGGTTCAACTTCACGCTCTGTAGAACATAATAATCTATTATCTAATTCATTTAATTGTTATCATTGAGGGCGGCACGGTGGCTCAGTGGGTAGCACATTGTCCTCTCAGCTCTGGGGATCCTGGTTCGAATCCAAATCTGGGTGGAGTTCTCCAATTTGACCAATTTACCTTGAGGGAGCTCAGTGATGATGGCATTGGGCTATCAATCTGAAGGTTGGCGGTTCAAATCCCAGGTCCACTGAAGTTACCAGTATGGGTCCTTATCTGGGTGGAGTTTTCATGTTCTTCCTGTGGCAGCTTGAGTATCCTCCAAGTTCTCCGGTTTCCTCCCACAGTCCAAAAACATGGATCAAGGTCAATTGACTGCTCCAAATTGCCCCATAAAGAGTGTGTCTGTGTGAGTGAGTGTGTGCCCAGTGATAGATTGGCACCCTGTCCTGGGTGTATCTACCCAGCGCCTAAAACGTTCTCCACTGAATAGGCATGGGGAACCCCCTTAGAGGGTTCCCTTAGCAACCCTAGTAGAGGATAAAGCGAAAGATAATGAATTAATGTTATTATTGAGGACGTGCTTGTTACAACTTTACTATTGTGTACATGAGCATAAATAAAAAGCTATAAATAGCCCAGCCGCCAGCAGGTTCTCCATCTCGCTCATTGGAGACGATGAGATTCTCCAGCTGTGTGTTTTATATCATGACTGCTGTTGATGCTCAGTTGTAAAATGAGAACACATTATCCTCACGATCTGCTCTCGATGTGGAGTTGATTAGTAATAAAGCCAATTAAGGAACTGCTTGTTTTTAGTAATTATACAATTGCAACTTGAGTGTGTGTGTGTGTGTGTGTGTGTGTGTTTGCCATTTACATCAGCATTGCAAATTGACAGTTTTGCAAAGAAAGTGTAATGATGCAGAATATCCATCCATCCATTCATTATCTTCCGCTTTATCCTCTACTAGGGTCGCCGGGGCTTTGCCATGCCCATGCCCAATGCCCAAACAGGGGGAAACGTTTCGGGCGCTAGGCAGATACAACCAGGACAGGGCGCCAATCTATCGCTGGGCACACTCACTCACTCACACACAGACTCACACACTGTATATGGGGCAATTTGGAGAACTCAATTGACTTGATCCATGTTTTTGGACTGTGGGAGGAACCCGGAGGAAACCATGCGGAGACGTGGAGAACATGGAAACTCCACCCAGATTGGGATTCGTACCGGTATTTCCCAGCGCTGAGAGGAGAACATGCTAACCACTAATCCACCGTGCCACCCCATGATGCAGAATATGAAATAGAAAATAGAGTGAGGCGTGGGGAGCCAGGTGGCAGCTCTTTTCACTTTAACCACGATCTGAACTTCTTCCAATGTGCGGGAAAGGATCCACGCTGCATTCAGGTATTCACCGTTCCCTTTGTTCAAGCTCCACATGGGACACTGTGACAGCACCTGTCACTCAAGATGTCTCTGCTGCATCCACTGGCTTCGGAGCCGAGCCTGAGTCACATGGGTGACTCCCAATTTGATGCCTTCCTTTCACTCAGTAGCAGCTGCTGGTAAAATACCTCAGCTATTCTATGTCTTCCAAATTCATAGTGCCACTGTAATACCCTCCACCCTGGGCTTAATACCCTTCTTGTATTAGGACATGTTTGTTTAAAACGTTGGGAGGTAGGGGGGTGACTTAGAATGTTTAATTCATTACATTTCTTTTTTGCATAATATACAGTACCACAGTTTGGACACGCCCCTTTCTGGCTCCATTATCTATTTCCTCCACTTATCATATAGATGGACTTTGTAGTTCTACAATTACAGACTGTAGTCCATCTGTGTTCTTTGTTGTTGTTAGTCCCTAGTTGGTTCTCTGTTCTCTGTTGGTCAGAAGCATCACAGAACAGGTCTAATTTGGGTGGTGGATTGTTTATTGTCAGTTCTGCAGTAACACTGATGTGGTGAGGAGGTTTTAGTGCAGCAGTGCTGCTGGAGGCATAATTTTTATTTAATTTGTTCATAATTTTTTGCTGCATGTACATAGTTACAACTTTTATCATTTTGACAGGAGATATTTTTATAGAAAGTATTTGAAGTTAGGGACGGCACGGTGGCTTAGTGGTTAGCACGTTCTCCTCTCAGCACTAGGGATTCCCGGTTCGAATCCCAATCTGGGTGGAGTTTCCATTTTCATGTTTGGCCCGCAAAACTAAAGTCTAAGAGTTTTGCCCCCTGGTGCGATTGTGTTTGACACCCCTGCAATAGACAATAGAAGGAGCAAAAAGGAGGATTTCATGTCCAGAGCATGTCATGTTCTTTAAACTGAATAAAAGAGCTTGACATGCTTTGAGACACATATCAGTCATTATTTATGTATTCAGTGGAATTATTCATTCATTCATTATCTCCCGCTTTATCCTCTAGTAGGGTTGCGGTGGGGTTCCCCATGCCCATCCAGGAGAAAACGTTTCGGGCGCTGGGCAGATAGACCCAGGACAGGGCGCCAATCTATCGCTGGGCACACACTCACTCACACACACACTATATGGTGCAATTTGGAGAATTCAATTGACTTGATCCATGTTTTTGGACTGTGGGAGGAAACCGGAGAACCCGGAGGAAACCCACACGGACACGGGGAGAACATGGAAACTCCACCCAGATAGGGATTAGAACCGGGAATCCCTAGCGCTGAGAGGTGAACGTGCTAAACCACTAAACCACTGTGCCGCCCTAAGTGGAATTATATTAATGTAATAATATATATTATTAGTGGAATTCAGTGTAATTAAGCAGTACGTACTGAATGCATGAACATCTTTGATTTGGACCCTGTATACTTGATCTATATATTTTTCTCAATGACAATATACTAAAAACATTCAGTCGTTTAACTAAAGTTGATAATTAAGGCATGCTTTATTTCAGATGTACAGTGGGTTGCAAAAGTATTCATACCCCTTGAACTTTTCCATATTTTGTCACATTACAACCACAAACATAAATATATTTCACTGGAATTTAATGTGAAAGGCCAACACAAAGTGGTATACAATTGTGAAGTGGAATGAAAGTTATACATGAATCAACAATTTTTTTACAAATAAAAAACTGAAAAGTGCGATGTGCAAAATTATTCAGCCCCCCTGAG
>JAFMOD010000104.1:2013852-2044075 GCA_019802435.1 Corydoras maculifer | reverse complement strand
CACACACACACACACACACACACACACACACACACACACACACACACACACACACACACACACACACACACACACACGATATAGGGCCAGTCAGAGCAGCCAATTTACCTAAAGATCCCAAAGAAAACCCACACGAACATGGATAGAACATGGAAAATCTACCCAAATTGGAATTCGAATTTGGATCTCTGGCACTGAGCAACTTTTTTGTGTGGTGTGATATGTCAGTGTTTTATTTGATATGTAGTGTTTCGGATCATAAACTTTATCATTAAACGTTCTGTTATAGGACTTTATGAATTCTCCAATGTCTCAGGATTTTTTTTTCTTAAGGTTTTTAATGTTTTGGGTATTTTTTGTTCTTCGAAGTGAAAAAGAAAAAAAACTGGAATAAACATGACACGGGGCAAAGTGGTGACGTCAAACCAGTTCAAAATGGCAGTCAAGTATTCATAAAGGAGCTGCGCAGTAGGACATTTCCCAGGTAACACTGCAGTCACAGCAGATTTTTGATTTACATCACTGATTTGTTATCATTACCGTTATTAAACATCTGCACTCCTGTATTTTATTAGGCTGTGGGCAAAATCTTGTAATGCTTTACGGTGACAATAGAGGGCAGTGTTGGGTTGTCTTTAAGAAATCAATGCCTGATTGTACAACATTGCAAGGAGACTTTAGCTATAAACAATTAAGCATGTTTGAATTAAAGTACATTGCATTTTATTTCTGTACCAGTATCGCATTACTGTGCCATCAAAATTTTTACAATTTTATTTATTAGACACTTTGTTTTATGGATTCAAGGAGACTTTATTGTCATTTGCATTGAAATTGTGGCAAAATGAAATGATCCAGTTTCACCCAAAAGCAGTTAAGAGAAAATGTAATTTTTTAAATTCAAATGTTAGATATAATTTAAATGTTAAATTGTATATGTGTGTATATGTGTGCGTGTCTGTCTCTGTCTGTGTGTGTGTGTGTGTGTGTGTGTGTGTGTGTATGCGTGTGTTTCACTGCAATGGGTTAAATATAGAGGACACGGTGTGTAATCACTATAATCCTAATAGATATACAAATAAATTTCATAACATGCTAATATAACTACTAACCAAACAATAAGAAATCCAATAAATTATTTCTAATTTGTTTATTAAATAATAATAATAATAATAATAATAATAATAATAATAATAATAATAATAATACATTTATTTCATAGGTGCCTTTCTGGCCACTCAAGGACACCGTACAAACAGAACAACAAAAATAGAAATAAACAAACAAACAAACATTTATTAATGTTTATTTGCAGTTCGGAGGACGTGGTGGTGAAGCTCAGTGGAAGTCAGCTAACCCTGGACTATCTCGAGGAAAATGGCTTCGATGAGCCCATTCTCATCCAAAAGAAAGAAGGCCTAGGAATGTCCATGCCTGCCCCCACGTTCTACGTCAGTGACGTCGAGAACTATGTCGGTAAGAAAAGTTTTGGCAAATGGTAATGTTTATATTTTTTAAATGATTTGACCGAGGAAAGCATAGCATGGTTTAGCGGTTAGTACATTCGCATCTCGGTGCAGGAGATCCAGGTGCAAATCCCATACTGGGTGGAGTTTCCATGTTCTCCCCATGTCCATATGGGTTACCTTAGGGTTCTCCAGTTTCCTTACACAGTCCAGGATTCATAGTAAACTGAATGCTCTAAATTGCCCCATTTAGAGTGTGTCTGTGTGAGTGAGTGTGCATCACAAGTGGTGCATAAAAGGAAAACCAAATTCTGGCTCAAGAAAGCAATTAAGAAAAAATGTTTTTTTAAAATGTATATATGATGTATAATTGAAATATTAGGTGTAAAGACAAATTTCACTTAATTAATGAATAAATATGGGCGGCACGGTGGCTTAGTGGTTAGCATGTTTGCCTCTCAGCACTAGGGATTCCCGGTTCGAATCCCAATCTGGATGGAGTTTCCATGTTCTCCCCGTGTCTGCGTGGGTTTCTTCCGGGTTCTCCGATTTCCTTCTGCAGTCCAAAAAACATTTGGAGCATTCAAAGCAAACTGAATACTCCAAATTTCCCAATAGGATGTGCCCAGTGGTAATGGTTTCGTGCCCTTTCCTGGGGATATCCCAGGAACTTTCTCCCCTGGATGGACATGGGGAACCCCTCGGGACCCTAGTAAATGATTAAGCGGAAGATAATGAATGAGGCGGCACGGTGGCTTAGTGGTTAGCATGTTCGCCTCTCGGCGCTAGGGATTCCCGGTTCAAATCCCAACCTGGGTGGAGTTTCCATGTTCTCCCCGTGTCAGCGTGGGTTTCCTACAGGTTCTCCGGATCCAAAAACATGGATCAAGTCAATTACAAGTCAAGTCACCATATAGAGTGTGTCTGTGTGAGTGAGTGTGTGTCCAGTGATAGATTGGCTCCCTGTCCTGGGTGTATCTCCCCAGCGCAAGAGACGTTCTCCCATGGATGGGCATGGGGAACTCCCGACCCTAATATGGGATAAAGCGGAAGATAATGTATGGATGGATAATGAATGAATGAGTGATTTAAAGGATAAGCATTGTGTTAAAGCAGCTTTACCAAACGTTCATTCATTTATTTATTTATTATTTTCCTTTTAATCCTATATTAGGGACAACTAATATATTGGGGGCGGGTATAGATAAAAATCATCAGTATTCTGTTTTAGTAATATAATGTATATGAATGACAAAAAGTGTCAGGTTTTTACTGTTTGAACCTAGTTTAAGGGTCCCAATGAGTGTCCACTAGAGGGCGCCTTCGTACTGTAAAGTTCAACCTCTTCTTTAGGTTGTGTCAGAACTCTTTAAAGGCTTCATTCTCCATCTGTTTCTCCTGCTTTGCTTGCGTTGCAGGTCCTGATGTTCTTGTGGATGTTGTTGATGTTACTAAACAGACGGACAGCAAGATGAAGCTCAAGGAATTTGTGGATTATTATTACAGCACGAACAGAAAGAAAGTTTTAAACGTTATTAACCTGGAATTTTCCGACACACGGTGAGCTCCAGACGTCGACGCTGAGCAGAGACATTGTTGTGGTGAAATTCTGACAGAACTATATTTTCACAATTAGTAAAACTCGCCAATTATTGTTTATTGTATCAGTCCCACTTACAGCATAGATGGATTTTGTAGTTCTGATTACAAATTGTAATCAGTCTGGTAATGGGGTGTATTATGTATTAAATGGAAACACGAAATAACATTTTTGTCATTGATAAAAGATGATGAGAGGCTTTTGGTGAATAATAACACAAAAAATTCTTTCAAATTTCAATGATTTGGTAAAAATCAAAGTAAGCCCCCCCAAACCCTCAATACACCAGACAAAGTATTACATACATAAAACCACACTGGTAAGACAATACAAATGAATGACATATGGACATTTAGCCATATATAATAAAAAATAAGCATTTAAGTGAAAATAAAATACCATACCAGACCATTGTACAAAATATTATAAAAGTATGGGACTAATATTATCCATCCATTCATTATCTTCTGCTTTATCCTCTACTAGGGTTGGTGGGGGGGTTCCCCATGCCCATCCAGGGGAGAACGTGTCAGGCGCTGGGCAGATACACCCAGGACAGGGCGCCAATCTATCACTGGGCACACACTCACTCACACAGACACACTCTATATGGGGCAATTTTGAGAATTCAGTTGACCTGGGTCCATGTTTTTGGACTGTGGGAGGAACCTAGAGGAAACCCACGCAGATACGGGGAGAACATGGAAACTCCACCCAGATTGGGATTCGAACCGGGAATCCCTAGTGCTGAGAGGAGTACATGCTAACCACTAAGCCACCGTGCCGCCCGACTAATATAATAATAGTAATAATATAATAATAATATATTAGTTTATAATAGATAATAATAGTAATAGACTGCCAAGTATCAAAAAACCTTCCAGTGGACCCTCTCAGAGTATTTTTAATCTTTTCCAATTTAAGATGATACTGAAGCTCCCTGATCCAATGACTGTAAGTAGGTGGGTTAGCGTCTCTCCACCTAAACAAAATTAGTCTGGCAAGGAGAGTGCAAAAGGCAAAAAGTGAAAATAATTCGGCGTCCCTTAAAGTACATATCGCTCTTTCATTTGAAAGGATTTTCCTGAAAGGACGTAGTAAACAGACAAATGTGCTGCAAGTGGAACCTTATATTTGTTCACTGACTATGGTTTAAAATTTGCTTTCTGTGTTAGAATGGCGAGTATTGTTGAAAGCCCGCAGATTGTGAGGAGGCTATCTTGGGTGGAGAACTACTGGCCTGACGATGCTCTTCTTGGGAAACCCAAAGTTACCAAATACTGTTTGATCTGTGTGAAGGACAGCTACACAGACTTCCACATCGAGTGCGCCGGGGCCTCTGTGTGGTACCACGTTCTGAAGGTAAATCCTCAACATCTGAACATCTCATCTCAGTACCTTTTGTTTCGACTAGTGTCGCCGGGAGGCATATCAGGCGCTGGGCAGATAATCCCAGGTCAGGGCGCCAATCCATCACTTACATTGACAAACACTGTATAGGGGCAATTTATATTGGGGCAATTTAGAGCCGCAAATTCACCCTGAATCCATGTACTTGGATTGTGGGTGGAAACCAAAGAACCTGCATCTAAACAGGTTCTGTGCAAAAATTGTAAGTTTGGATTGTCCATGCATCCATGGGGGGGGTTCCTCGTGTCCATGCTAGAGAGAATGTTTTGGGTGCTGGGTAGCCCAAATTACCTTGAATTCATGTTTTTGGACTTTGGGGAAAACCTGTAGAAATCCAACACGGACACGGAGGGGGAGAACATGGAAACTCCACCAAGATCGGGATTTGGACATGGAATCCCTAGTGCTGAGAGGCGAACGTGCTAACCACTAAGCCACCCCATCTAAACATTTATTTATTCATTATCTACCGCTTTATCCTCTAATAGGGTGGTGAGGGGGGTTCCCTAGCCCATTCTGGGGAGAACGTTTCGGGCGCTGGGCAGATACACCCATGACAGGACGCCAATCTATCACTAGACACACACAGACGCACACAAACACACTCTATATGGGGCAATTTATAACATTTAATTTAAATAAATCCATGTTTTTGGACTGTGGGAGAAACCCCGAGAACCCAGAGGAAACCCATGCGGACACGGGAAGAACATGGAAACTCCACCCAGATAGGGATTCGAACCTGGATCCCCAGCGCTGATTGGCTGAATGGGTTCCCTAGCCCATTTGGGGAGAACGTTTCAGGCGCTGGGCAGATACATCCATGACAGGACGCCAATCTATCACTGGACACACATACTCACACTATATGGGGCAATTTAAAGCATTTAATTGACAGATAACCTAAAGGAAACCCACGTGAACACAGGGAGAACATGGAAACTCCACCCAGATTGGGATTCGAACCTGGATCCCCAGCGCTGATTGGCTGACGTGCTAACCACTAAGCCACCATGCTGTTCTGCATGTAAACATGTTCTGTATGAAGCTTTTGAGATTGGATGTCACGTGGGTCTTCTCCGTTTCTATCCATGAGCTTCATTTAACATGAAGGAAATTATCATTAAGCTCCAGCCATGCCTGAAAAAAACCCCCCACTAAGTTCAAACATATCTTGTTTTGGACCCAGAGCGCTGTCGCCCGTTCCAGAGACGCAGTGCTGCGTCCGATGTTTCCACAGACCGCATGCCGTAATGCGCCGTCGACCAGGCTACCAGAAACTTTCCACTTTCCTCTGACAGCTAACAACAGCAACATTCTGCAGGCCGGCCGGCCGGCCCGGGTGAGGGCAGTTAAGAAATCATTATGCAAAAATAAACAGGTTCCTGCGCTCTGAAACAGCCCATAAAAAATACGAAGCCCCGTGTTGGACACTCGGCACACACAGACATCATAGTGCTGCGAGCTGCCTTGTGTGAGTTCCAGCTTAGATGGAGGTCAACTCCCAAACCGAAGGAAACGGAAAGGAAACACCAACACGGCGGATTTTAATGGAGGCTAAGGTGCCAGAGAGGCTTGCGTTTGCCTTGGCACGGGTTCGCCCGAGGTGTGGAGCACCCACTGCTGGGATGAAACACTAAATTCCGTCATTTCGGGCCGTTTTTCTGTTTTCGTCCAGCAAGGCGAAAGGCGGCGTCTCGCAGAAAAGTTCATTTGCGCTGGAATCCGGTGACCCAGACTGCCTTAACACATGGTTTACATCACCGTCCCGAACAGCACTCTCTTTCAACGTCTCTGAACTGTATTCTTCATTCCGTGGCAGGCGAAACCGCAGGAATCTTTCACGTATAACATCCTCTCATTAACTAATGGCTCGACTCGGTCCTGTGTGGAAGTGCTTCTATGCCAAAAACACTCGATTTGCTGAAATGTAAACTTATTCCGTTTGGATTTCTCCATGTCTCCAATAATATGCTGAGGAAAATGAAACCATCAGTCCTTAAATAATTTGAAAACAAGATTTGCTTGCAATGAAATGAACTGCACACTTTTATTCGGTCTAATCCTTAGGACATGCACACACACACTTTAAATTGATTGGGAGTTACACATCAGTGAACAATGTCCGCTTTAATAAAGCTGTATTAAGCCGTCGGTATGTAATACTCGCTGACTGCGTTGACTATGTGGGTCGCGTTTAAAGAAAACGTACAGTATGGAACCCCACGAATCACAAGATTTGTTGATTAAGGTTTACTCAACACAATATCGGGCGGCATGCTGGCGTAGTGGTTAACATGTCCGCCTTTCAGCGCTCCTCCAAACGTTCTCCCCTGGATAGGCCCGGGCACCCCGCGCGACCCTAGTAGAGGATTAAGCAGAAGATAAGGAATGAATGAATGAATGAATTAATTTTATTGTTTTTATTGAGGGTGGCATGGTTACTTAGTTAGCACATCCGTCTCTCAGTGCTGAGGATCTCGGTTCGAATCCCGATCTGGGTGAAGTTTCCGTGTTCTCCTGTGTCCATGTGGGATTTCTCCAGGTTTTCCGGTTTCCTCCCACAGTCCAAAAACATGGATTCAAGGTGAATTAGCTACCCTAAATTGCTCCTATCTGAATTGTCCCGATATAGTGTGTGTTTGTCTCTGTGAGTGGCCTGTTTTTTGGCTACCCAGCCCCGAAATGTTTGTCCCTGGATAGCAGTAATTTTGTAAGTATCTATATATATATTTATTTTGATTTATGACATGTAGAGTATCGACATACAGCATGTTTTATATAAAAATATAATTAATAAATAATGGTTTAATATATCCCCATGCCCATTCAGTTGAGAACGCTTTGGGCGCTGGGCAGATACACCCAGGACAGGGCGCCAATCTATTACTGGGCACACACTTAATCACACAGACACACACATAAACACACTCTATGTGGGGCAATTTGGAGCCCCATATTGCCCTATGGATCAAGGTAAATCACACCAGTGCTGAATGGCGAACGTGCTAACCACTAAATGCCACGACGACTTTTTTAAAAAAATTTTTTGAAACACTATGTGGCCTTATTTAGACAACAGGACCCTAATACATTGACATTTTTTAAATTTTGTTGTTCTTTGTAGCATAAACTTGTATAAATAGGTTTTGATTTGTTTCGTTACCTTTTCTATGATCCTCTGTGCTTTTTTTTATACAAACACAGCAATTGTTTTCTGTATTTTCCGGACTATAAGGTGCAGCTAAAAGCCTAAAATTTTCCCAGGAATCGGACGTGCGCCTTATAATCTGGTGCGCCTTATACGTGTACTGAGTTCCAAAATCTATAAAAGTATTGTTGTGCGACCAGGTGGTATTTTCCACACATCACTGTCACTGCTGATCTGTGACTCCATGCGCGCTCATCTCACAGAAAAACCGAGTGAAGAAAATTCATTCGGAGCTTGCTGTCATTCCGGGAGGATTAAATAAAGAACTCCAACCGCTGGACATTGGCGTAAACAGGGAATTTAAAGTAAAGTTGCGGGCGGCGTGGGAGCGATGGATGATAGACGGCGAACACACGTTTCCTGTAACTCGGGCGAGTTACGCCACCATCTGTGAATGGATTGTGGATGGGCTAAGGTTTCTGCTGTATCTGTTGTCCGAGCTTTTGCGAAAGCCTTCATTATTGCTGAACAGCCGCCTGGAGATGAGACGGACTCAGACATTGATTGATATTGAAATTGCGCAGCTTTTTAATTCAGACACAGAAGATGGATTTGATGGATTTGTGGGAGAAGAGTGATTAAAAATAATGTGTTTTGTCAAGTAGTAGAATAAACTTCAATTATAAATCACCGTTTTGCATCCTTTACTTTTCTTGTAGATCGTATGTTTTAGCAAGTGCCTTATAATACGGTGCCGTACAGAATAAGTACCGTACAGAAATAGACCCCGTAATTGAGACTGCGCCTTATAGTACGGTCCGGAAAATATGGTAATTACAATTTATATATCTTTTTTTATTTAATGCAGCAAAGAAAAGCACAGAAAAGCCAATTTGCCTGATTTATTTGCTTGAAATGTTGAAGTAAAGTAATTATTTAGACCAATATCTAAGTCTAAGTATCTATCTTTAGTTTTATATCCCAAACTCGTAGAATAACATATTCAGTTGTAAATTGTGATGTGTGATTTACTATATACAGCAATGTAAACACAGTGTGTCTGTGTCTGCAGGGGGAGAAGATTTTCTTCCTAATCAAGCCCACGTCTGCAAACCTGTCACTGTACGAGCGCTGGAGATCCTCCTCCAACCACTGTGAGATGTTCTTTGCTGACCAGGTGGACAAGTGCTACAAGTGCACATTAAAACAGGGCCAGACGCTCTTCATTCCATCAGGTGAGAATGGGACATGTGACCGATGCCATCCAAGCAGGGGTGTATCACAAACTCATATGCATACAGCGACTTTATATATTTATATTTAACCTTCTTTCAGATCTAAAATTTGTGGATGTGGTTTATGTTATCATTTTAAGGCATAGATGGTGGTGTTCAAATATATTTTTTATTCAATACAGTATCAGTCAAACGTTTGGACATGCCCCCTCCTTGCTCTGTTGTCTATTTCCTCCACTTATCATATAGATGGACTTTGTAGTTCTACAATTACAGACTGTAGTCCATCTGTGTTCTTTGTTGTTGTTAGTCCCCTGTTGGTTCTCTGTTCTCTATTGTTCAGGAGCATCACAGAACAGATCTAATTTGGGTGGTGGATTGTTTATTGTCAGTTCTGCAGTGACACTGATGTGGTGAGGAGGTTTTAGTGCAGCAGTGCTGCTGGAGTTTCATTTAAACACCTCAGTGACACTGCTGGGATAGAAATAATGCTAATAATCCCTGCTCTGTGGTGGTACTGTTGGGTTTCTGACCATTAGAACAGAGTAAAGGGTACGTGCACAGTATGTACTGTAGAACACAAGCAGATAGACTACAGTCTGGAATTGTAGAACTACAAAATCTATCTCTACAGGAAGTGGAACTGAGAACATGGGCAATAAGTAGAGCACAAAGGATGCGTGTCCAAACATTTCACTGGTACTGTATGTCGAGTTTATCATTAATAAAATCTGCGCTAAAAGCTTTGAATTACATAAATAGAGTATCTTTTCCTGCAGGATGGATTAATGCAGTATTAACACCAGTGGACTGTCTGACCTTCGCTGGCCACTTCGTTCACAATCTGAGTGTGGAGATGCAAATAAGGTCAGCGATGGTTTTAATGTCTTTTACACATTTAATCTCATCTCGTTATCTTCCGCTTAATTCTATATAAGGGGAGGGGGGGTTCTTAATGGGCAGATACACCCACGACTGGGCCTCAATCCATTGCTGGGCATACACTCACTCATAGACACACACACTATATAGGGACAAATGCGATAGGGCAATTTACAGCAGCCAGATCAACTTGAATCCATGTTTTTGGACTGTGGGAGGAAACCGGAGAACGCGGAGAAAACCAACACGGACACGGGGAGGCCATGGAAATTCCACCCAGATTGAGATTTGAACCTGGAGCCCCAGCGCTGAGAGATGGGCGTGCTGACCACTAAGCCACCCACTTTTTTGTGGCTTGGGTAGGCGGCACGGTGGCGTCCGCCTCTGTAATCTTCCATTAGGGTCGGGGGGGGCATGCCTATCCAGGGGAGAATGGGAGAATGCCCAGGACAGGGGGCCAATCTATGGCTGGGCACACACTCATGCACACAAACACACTGTATATGGGGCAATTTAGAGCGTTCAATTTACCTCGCATCCATGTTTTTGGACTGTGGGAGGAATCCGGAGAACCCGAAGGAAACCCTGGCAGACATTGGGGGAACCTATTTTACATATTTTATTCTAAATCTAATATTTGAATTTTTTTTTTTTAATTTTACTTCTCATAGATATTGCTTGGGGTGAAACTGGGACAATTTGCTTTTAATTTCATGTACCATGTATAATGTAAATGACAATAAAGTGTCCTCAAATCCTTGAACATGGAAACTCCACCCAGATTGGGATTCGAACCTGGATCCCAAGGACATTGACGTACTGGGCACGCCTGACGTATGGCCTGTATTTTAGTAGCAGCAGATTCCAATGTACAATGACTGCTTTAATAATACTTAGACATATAAAATAAAGCAGCATATTCATCACATATTAAACCTAATGGTTTAAAGCCATCGGATGAGATTATGTAACGCCTTACGTTAAGGCGATCCTGGCAGGCTGACATGCCTCATGCCGGTGTCGTCTCCCAGGGTGCATTTTTCATTTGTCCACATTGTGAAGGTCCATTTGCTTTTCTCTCCTCAGGGCGTACGAGGTGGAAAAACGACTCAAAGTTACAAGTCTTACTCCATTTCCCAACTTTGAGACGGCGTGCTGGTACACGGGGAGGTATTACCTGGAAAGATTTAAAAGTGAGTTGCTTTTGCATGAAGTTTGTCTAGTACCAGTCAAAATTTTGCTCCATTATTTATTTCCTCCACTTATCATATAGATGGACTTTGTAGTTTTACAATTACAGACTGTAGTCCATCTGTGTTTTTTGTTGTTGTTTGTCCCCTGTTGGTTCTCTGTTCTCTGTTGGTCAGGAGCATCACAGAACAGGTTTAATTTGGGTGGTGGATTGTTTCTTGTCAGTTCTGCAGTGACACTGATGTGATGAGGGGGTTTTAGTGCAGCAGTGCTGCTGGAGTTTCATCTAAACACCTCAGTGACACTGCTGGGATAAGAATAATGCACAAACCAAATAACTCCTGCTCTGTGGTGGTACTATTGGGGTTCTGACCATTAGAACAAAGTAAAGGGGACGTACACAGTATGTACTGTAGAACACAAACAGATGGACTACAGTCTGGAATTGGAGAACTACAAAGTCCATCTTTATGATAAGAGGAAATGAGAACATGGACAATATGTGAAGCAACTAAATAAGGCTTGTCCAAACTTGAGGGGTACCCAGAGAACCCAGAGGAAACTCATGTGAACACAGGAAGAACATGACAATGCCCAGATTGGGATTCGAACGTGATAACTCAGTAACCATGCCACCCTCAAATTAATTGATCATTATTATCTTCCACTTTATCCTCTTATTAGGGTCGCGGGGGGTTACCCATGTCCATTCATGGGAGAACGTTTTGGGCGCTGGGCAGATACACCCAGCACAACTCGCAATTTGGAGAATTCAATTTACCTTGAATCCATGTGTTTGGACTGTGGGAGGAAAATTGAGATCCAGAAAAATACCCAACATTAACACAGGGAGAACACTTAAACTGATGAAGGTCACGGGGGGGGTTCCCTCATGCCCATCCAGGGGAGGTCGTCTCGGGCGCTGGGCAGATACACCCAGGACAGGACGCCAATCCATCACTGGGCACACACTCACTCACACAAACACACTCTATATGGGGCAATTTAGAGAATTTAATTGATCCATGTTTTTGGACTGTGGGAAGAAGCCAGAGAACCCGGTGGAAACCCACGTGGACACTGGGAGACTCCACCCAGATAGGGATTCGAACCGGGAATCCCTGACTGGAGAACATGCTAACCACTTAGGCACAGTGCCGCCCTAACAGAGCAAATGGTACTGCTAATGTTTTCAATGCATCATTTCCTGTCAAAACCGTCGACAGATCAGAAGCGTTCCACCTGGACAACCTTCAGCCAATTACACGATGAAGCATTTGCTCCGGCCGTATCGTTTTCATCGTCTGCCAAATTCTAAATGCCCCTCGTCGCAGCACTTTAGCCTTTACACCCAGATCCTGATGAGCCGTACGTGTTGCCGCTTCGACCTAAATCGAACGAATTGGCAGGACTGTTAGTACTGTAATCACGCTAAGAATTTTACATCCTGTTCCATTTGGTTCAAATCTCCCAAATCCCTCCGAGAGCCAGCTGAACTTACAGAACGAGGCGAGCTGCTCCCTGCGTTCCCACCCAAGGTCTGCTGTGCAGATGAGGGCGACCAATCCAGCGCCGAATATTATTGCAGTTGCTAGATCGGAGCATCGTGGGGTTCACAGATGATTAGCTTCAAAAGGCAGAATCACTTGCTCCATTACAACCCGATGTTTAAACTCTTCTCATCTGGCCCCGGACTCTCTGTTTATGTTTCCACCACTTTTCCCCCCGAGCGATCACATTTCCTAATTTTGCCTCATCATAGTTGTGCGCACAGCTGGGCAGTCAGATGGCAGGAGCTGCTTTGCTTTCTAGCTCTCGGAGTCGTCTGAATGTCCGGGTCCGAGAGACGGCGAGTCGGGTTTCCGCTTATGTGTGACTTTGGTAGAAATGCCTAAATAAACGTGTGAATGGATTCTGATTCACTACATTTATTCCAATTCTATTAATTCTATGGAACCTGGAGTTCTATTGGACTGGCGGTCCTGCAGGACGCCCTCAATGGACTTATATATTTATTTAGTTTTTAGTTTTTCAATTGTTAAATACGGGTCACCTGATCATCACACAATCTGTACATGGCTGTCCTACACTGTTGATGCTGCCCACCGCTCAAGGAGGATGAGTCCCCCACAGAGCATTGGTCCTCACAAAGTTTCTTCCTTAAAATATCAACATAACATGGAGTTTTGTCTTGCCACTGTCGCTTCAGCTTGCTCTTTGGGGGTTTAAAGGCTTATAATAGATAAGGTCTAATTTGGGTGGTGGCTTGTCTATTGTCAGTTCTGCAGTGACACTGATGTGGTGAGGGGGTTTTAGTGCAGCAGTGCTGCTGGAGTTTCATTACAACACCTTGAATTTGGAGAATTCAATTGACCCGGAGGAAACCCACGCGGACACGGGGAGAACATGGAAACTCTACCCAGATTGGGATTCTGCTTCCTAAATACATTTTCTTCCATTCTTAGATTTCAGTGCACTGCATGAATGCATACAGCATTAAATATTGTATATAGTAAAAAATTAAATAATATGAAGGAGATAATTGCTTACAGTGCTTACACACAGAGCAATCTGTCCTCCACATTTAACCCATCCATGTAGTGAAACACATATACACACACACACACACTTGTATACACACACTTATATACACACACTAAGTGAAGTAAGCACATGGGCCCGAAGCCGTGGGCATCCCTCTACATAACATGGAGTTTTGCCTTGCCACTGTCGCTTCAGCTTGCTCTTTGGGGGTTTAAAGGCTTATAATAGAACAGGTCTAATTTGGGTGGTGGCTTGTCTATTGTCAGTTCTGCAGTGACACTGATGTGGTGAGGGGGTTTTAGTGCAGCAGTGCTGCTGGAGTTTCATTTAAACACCTCAGTGACACTGCTGGGATAGGAATAATGCACCAACCAAATAATCCCTGCTCTGTGGTGGTACTATTGGGGTTCTGACCATTAGAACAGAGTAAAGATGACGTACACAGTATATACTGTAGAACCCAAACTGATGGACTACAGTCTGGAATTGGAGAACTACAAAGTCCATCTTTACAGGAAGTGGACAATGTCAAAATTTTGCACACGACTCTTTAAAAACTTCACCCAGATTGATATTTAAACCTGGATACCCAGTGCTGAGAGGAGAACATGCTAACCACTAAACCACCGGGCCGCCCATTATATTATATATTAGATTATATACTTACAGGTCTACACACATGTAATATGAATGTATTGGTGAAATTAGTTCTAATAATTATACAAATAAACTCCTAAAGTAAAAATGTTATTAATTTGTCAGTAATGTTTGGTGGTCTGAAGCCAAAGCATCCCTTTCTTATGTTTTTTTTTTTTTTTACAGGTTTACACAGGGCAAATAAACAGCCAGCCACTTACCTAGTTCATGGTGCCAAAATTGTAAATGGAGCCTTCAGATCATGGACTAAAAAACAAGTGAGTATATATTTAGTTCTTCATTCTTTTCTTTGTTGCATAATTTTAATACCACTGTGACAGGATAGCTTTATAATCTGACACTATCTTTGTCGTTATAGGCACTCCTGGAACATGAAGATGAGCTACCTGAGAACATGAAACCATCACAACTCATTAAAGACCTTGCCAAAGAGATTCGAATTGCTGAGGTGATTTTCTTTCGCTTACATTTTACAGTTTGCATCATCATAAATACCATCCATCCATCCATTATCATCCGCTTTATCCTCTACTAGGGTCGTGGGGGGGGTTCCCCATGCCCATCCAGGGGAGAACGTTTCGTGTGCTGGGCAGATACACCCAGGACAGGACACCAATCTATCACTGGGCACACATTCACTCACACAGACACACTCTATATGGGGCAATTTGGAGAATTTAATTGACCCAGAGGAAACCCACGCGGACACGGGAAGAACATGGAAACTCCACCCAGATTGGGATTCTGCTTCCTAAATACTTTTTTTCCATTCTAAGATTTCAGTGCACTGCATGAACGCATACAGCATTAAATATTGTATATAGTAAAAAATAAAATAATATGAAGGAGATAATTGCTTACAGTGCTTACACACAGAGCAATCTGTCCTCCACATTTAACCCATCCATGTAGTGATACACACACACACACACTTGTATACACACACTTATATACACACACTAAGTGAAGTAAGCACATGGGCCCGAAGCCGTGGGCATCCCTCTATACCATGTCTGGGGGGTGGGGGTATTAGGTGCCTCGCCCAAAGGCACCTCAGCCATGGTACTTAGTGAGACAGGGAGGCGAACCTGGCTCTTTAACCACAAGCCTGCGACTTTCTAAAATTGCTGACCTGCTAGGATTTTAAGACTTTAAGACACTTTAGTGATGCAAAAAAGAAATAACCTGATGATTAGAGGTCATGACTAGTTTTAATGAACAGAAATATTATGATAATTCAAAACACGGCTTAGTGGTTAGCACGTTTGCCTCTCAGAAATAGGGATTCCCGGTTCAAATCCCCATCTGGGTGGAGTTTCCATGTTCTCCCCGTGTCCGCGTGGGTTTCCTCCGTGTTCTCTGGTTTCCTTCCACAGTCCAAAAACATGGATCAAGTCAATTGAGTTCTCCAAATTGCCCCATATAGAGTGTGTATGCGTGCGTGTCTGTGTAAGTGTGTGCCCAGCGATAGATTGGCGCCCTGTCCTGGGTGTATCTGCCCAGCGCCCGAAAGGTTCTCCTCTGGATGGGCATGGGGAACCCCCAACCCCCCCAACCTTGTTTCTAATACATTGCTAGATAAGTGTGCATAAACATTGTTAAAATGTATATATTCATATTGTTTTTTCTCATTTTTGTCCAGAATGCAACTAAAGCCATAAAGATTGAATCAAGCAACTCCAAACCCCCCGCCGAGGAACCACCATCAGCCCCTTCGGAACCGGACGAGCCTGCGTCTCCTTCCAATTTGTCCACTTCGCCCCTAGACAAAACTGCCAGAAATAAATCCACCAAACTTCCCAAACCTCCCAAAATGCCCAAGGCCCCCAAACCCCCCAAGGTTCCAAAAGTGAAGGAGGGTGGCAAGAAAAAGGTCAAGAAAGTAAAAGAAGGTGGCCTACCTGAGAAAAGACCTTCCAGCATGCCAGCTCTAGAATCTCATGCTAAGGACATCTTAAGCAAGATGGAACAGCCCAAAAAAGTGAAGGTAAATAATTATTGTAACAATAATTGATACCAAGTACAGTATATAGTAAGTAAATGTTTGGACATGCCCCTTTTTTGTTCCAATGTCCTCAGTTTCACTTCAAGATGGATTTTGTAGTTCTCCAATTCCAGACTGTAGTCCATCTGTTTGTGTTCTACAGTACATACTGTGTACGTCCCCTTTACTCTGTTCTAATGGTCAGAACCCCAATAGTACCACCACATAGCAGGGGTTATTTGCTTGGTGCATTATTCCTATCCCAGTAGTGTCACTGAGGTGTTTAAATGAAATTATAAAACGGGTAGTTCCGGTCCTTAAATCTGATTGGCTGAGCCGTTTGTCCAGCAATGACATTATTGACATTAACACACAACTCTGACCGCTTCACATTCGTATCAATGTGTGAAATACACTACATTATTTTCCAGATGTTTTTTATAAACTGCCTTTTGTATTTGATCATTTAAGAAAAGTAAATCCTGTTACTCAGCGATCAGCATTCACTTTAAAAAATCTGACTGCTGAAGACCAGTTTATTAACCATTATATGAAGAAAACCTTGTTTTTTTATTAATAGGGTGTTTGTAACCATATTATAAAAGCAATAAGACACTCGAGGTTGTGTATTATTGAGAATAAATCACAGGAAAGAGGCGTAATCCACTTTCTCACCTCTAATCACACCTCTTTCCTGTGATTCATTCACAATAATGTTTGCCCTCTCGTACCTTATTTCTTTACTACAGCAGCACTGCTGCACTAAAACCCCCACAACGCCATTAGTGTCACTGCAGAACTGACAATAAACAATCCACCACCCAAATTAGTCCTGTTCTGTGATGCTCCTGACCAACAGAGAACAGAGAACTAACAGGGGACTAACAACAACAAAGAACACAGATGGACTACAGTCTGTAATTGTAGAACTACAAAGTCCATCTAAATGATAAGTATGATAATAAAGCAAGAAGTGGGCGTGTCCAAACTGGTTCTCTATGTTTATGGTTTACAGTGAAAGGTAAATTGTTTTATTTAATTGCTTTTGCTTTTGCAGCCGCCTAAAAGTGTTATGAGTTTTGTGGAGAAAGAAACAAATAAGCAGAACGAAGTGGAGAAGTTCGAGATACGAGAACCCAACAAAAACAAAACGGAAGCAAAGTGGAAATACAAGGTAGGATTGATGTTTAAGATTTTTTATTCATACGTTGCTTTATACAGCAGTGCATAAGCGCATTGTGTCGTGCGAAGGCTAAAAGGCTTTTATCCAAATCCCAACCACTAACAGAGGCAATGCTTACCCCTGGTTTACACCAACAAAGGGTGTGTTCTGTTGTTACCGTGAGATGGCCACAGGAACAGCCACTCTAGACCATGCTTGTAATTCCTTCCAAGCAGCCTGTCACTAAACAGACTCCTCTGGTTGATGAGGACGGTGTGCAGAGGGTGACCGGCATCATCCATAATGCCCAGTGGTTTGTCCGTAGTCCTCTTCTCTGCCACTGTCACCAGAGAGTCTAGCTTCATTCCAACCACTGGACCAGCCCGCCTGTCCAACCTGTGTGCGTCTTTCTTGGATATGCAGCCCCCTTGGTCTGCAACTAATGATTAGGGGGGGGGGGGGGGGGGGGGGGGGGGGGGGGGGGGGGGGGGGGGGGGGGGGGGGGGGGGGGGGGGGGGGGGGGGGGGGGGGGGGGGGGGGGGGGGGGGGGGGGGGGGGGGGGGGGGGGGGGGATACACCCAGGACAGGTAGCCAATCTATCACTGGGCACACACTCACTCACACTGATGCAATCTATATGGGACAATTTGGAGAATTCAGTTGACCTTGATCCATGTTTTTGGACTGTGGGAGGAAACCGGAGAACCCGGAGAAAACCCACGCGGACATGGGGAGAACATGGAAACTCTACCCAGATTGGGATTTAAACCGGGAATCCCTAGCGCTGAGAAACGAACATGCTAACCACTAAGCCACCGTGCCGCCCTCGTCTGTTCAACCCGCTCGTTATTTTTTTCAGCGCTGCAGGTGACATAAGCGGTTACGACATTGTGAGTAACGTGTAAATCGTGCGACACAACGAATCGATAATGAAATTTGTGGTTGAAACTTTTCATAACCAATTTTATCGATTCGTCCCCCAGAGCACACCACGGTGCAAAACAGGACACTGGCAACCACAGTCTGATAAAACCTCCTCATGAGTTTTTTGCAGATGGTAGGACCTTCCAACCTCCTCAGGAAGTGCCAACTGTTAATAAAGCCTGTTGCATTGATGTTAAAATGAGCAAGTCAGCAAAACCAGGCTGACAGAACGTTACGTTTACATTTGGTCATCAAGCAGAGGCTTTAATCCAAAGCGACTTACAAAGCAAGCACAGGATTGGCCACAGCATCCCTTGGTAGAAGGGATGAATGCAATGAAGGGTAGGGTCTTGCTCGAGGATCCACAGTAGTAACTTGGAATCCTGCATTTGAACCCACAACCTTCAGATTGATAGCCCAACGCCCTAACAACTGAGCTACCACGGAGAATACTCCACTTCTAAAATGCTAACTACCTAATGAAGTTGTGAAGCACAAGCCAGTCTCCGGTGTACCCCAGGCGTGTGACTTCATTGTTGACGCAAATGAATTCATCTTAAATCAGTCCAGATCCAGTTTGAAACGAGATGAGGCTTGCGTACGAAATTGCTTACAGGTCTACGATCAAAGGTCGAGCCAGATATAATAAATTTACCCTTTTACTTTTCCGCCTGCAGCTTATTGAAGTCACCATGAGTTTTCACCTAATGCCTTCAGACCTTTTCATATTCCTGAAATGCTTGCTAAGCATTTACATATGCCTTCCTTTCCACCGCCGTAAACTGTTGTGTCATTATGGTTAGACGACATGGAAAGGCTCGCCTAATTCTGCTAAGCGGAAGACATTAAAAAGCACTGGTTCAGTTTGAAAGATGATGCCAAACGCCACTGGGATGTTTGTACTCCCTCCAAGTTGGCTGATCCAAGAATTAATTTTCTGCTGCTCGAGCGCTTACAGATGGAGAGTCTGAATCCTTGTTCCCCAAGGTCACCAGACATGATGTCTTCAGTCTTTTACTCTCAGTCACTATTAGGACCATTAAACTTCTTGAGACGTTCAGTGTCGGCTGCGGCTGGGAAATTAATAAACTGACGAAAGGTGTCATTTTATGACAGTTCTATCATTACGATGGAATCATCTTACAATGCTGTATGCTTACTCTAATACTTCAGATTTGCCTAATTATTTTTTAATTAGCTCAAATTAGCTAGAGATAAAGGGGACGAACACAGTATGTACTGTAGTCCACAAACAGATGGACTACAGTCTGGAATTATAGAACTACAAAGTCTATTTTTATAGTAAGTGGAAATGAGAACATGGACAATATGTGGAGCAAAAAGTTAAAGTTCATGTAATTTATTTAATAGAGCACTTTTTCATAACTCATAACTCTGTAAAGCTGCTTTGTGACAATGTACTATTATAAAAAAGTGCTCTATAAATAAATTACTTAAACTTTAAGTATTTAAAGTTCAAGTAATTGAACTTATTGTCCGCTCCACTTATTGTCCATGTTCTCAGTTCCACTTACTGTAAAAATAGACTTTGTAGTTCTATAATTCCAGACTGTAGGACATCTGTTTGGGTTATACAGTACATACTGTGTACGTCCCCTTTACTCTGTTCTAATGATCCGAACCCCAATAGTACCACCACAGAGCAGGGGTTATTAGGTAGGTGCATTATTTCTATCCCAGCAGTGTCACTGAGGTGTTTAAATGAAACTCCAGCAGCACTGCTGCACTAAAACCCCCTCACCACATCAGTGTCACTGCAGAACTGACAATAAACAATCCACCACCCAAATTAGATCTGTTCTGTGATGCTCCTAACCAACAGAGAACAGAGAACCAACAGGGGACTAACAACAACAAAGAACACAGATGGACTACAGTCTGTAATTGTAGAACTATGTATATGGTATGTAGAGAAAACAGACAATGGAGCGAGATGGGATGTGTGCAAACTTTTGACCTGTTCTGTATATAGTGCATATTTCTGGTTTACTTCAGAATGTGGAATGAGGAGGATGTTTTATTTCTTTTGTGCAGAACAGCAAACCGGATTCGTTACTCAAAATGGAAGAGGAGCACAAATTTGACAAAACCCCGCTAAGCCACAAAGACAATAAATTTTCCTTCTCATTGTCCGGCAAGAAGTTTTTAGGGTAAGTACATAATAACATTTAGATTTATAAAGATTTAGAACTGTGTTGAGAACAGCGGTTCTCAAATTGCCTCAGCTTGGGACCCACATGTTTCTCATGGTCATAAAGTCGCAATCCACTTTTATTTAATACGTTAATTTATTAATTCATTACCTTCCGTTTAATCCTCTACTAGAGTCGCAGGGGGGAGGGGGATGTTCCCCATGCCCATCCAGGGGAGAACGTTTTGGGTGCTGGGCAGATACACCCAGGATGAGGTACCAATCTATCGCTGGGCACATTAACTCACACAGACACTTTATGGGGCAATTTGAAGCATCCAATGGATTTAAGTTCAATGTTTTTGGACTGTGGGAGGAAATTGGAGAATCCGAAGGCAACCCAAATATAAACAGGGAGAACATAGAAACTCCACTCAGAATGGGATTCGAACCTGGATCCCCAGTGAACATGCTAACTAAGCCATTGTGCCACCCTCAGTAAAATCAATGAGGTTCAATCATTCATTAGCTTCCGCTTTATTCTCTACCTGGGTCATCGGGGTGGGGGGGGTGTTCCATGGCCATCCTGGTGAGAAGGTTTCGGACACTGGGCAGATACACCCAAGACAGGGCGCCAATCTATTGCTGAGCACACACTCACTCACACAGACACTCTATATGGGGCATTTTAGAGCATTCAGTTGACCTTCATCCATGTTTTTGGACTGTGGGAGGAAATCGGAGAACCCGGAGGAAACCCACGTTGACACGGGGACAACATGGAAACTTCGCCCAGATTGGGATTCGAACCCGGATCCCCAGCGCTGAGAGGAGAACATGCTAACCACTAAGCCACCGTGCTGACCCGTTCTCATATTGATTGTTCTATTGGGTTTTTTTGGCTTTGGATTTTAACAACATGATGTTTCTTTTAGGACAAAGTCACTAAAGTCGCCTACCAACTCGAGTTTTTTTGGCTCTTTGCACAATGTTAAAGAGGATAAACCCAAGCCGGTGCGAGACGAGTATGAGTATGTGTCCGACGAGGGGGAGCTTAAAATCGACGAGTTCCCCATCAGAAGGAAAAAGGTTCCTGTTAAACGAGACTTCTCCTGTGAGTACCGTACTGTAGCACTCATTATGGTTGGGAAGGGGGGAGTGGATAGAGTGACACACATTGGACAGTTTTCATGCGTCAGATTAGTGTTTCCCAAGCAGGAGTGTGTGGAAATGAATGGTCTTTTAGGTTAATTAATGGTAGAATTTACGGTTGGTGTGACGTTTTTGGCAACGTTTTACATACATTTATATTACATTTGGGCATTTAGTAGATGCTTTTATCCAAAGTGACTTACAAGGTGTACAGAGGGTTAATCACAACATCCCTGGAGCAATGAGGGTTAAAGGCCTTGCTCAAGGACCCACATTGGTAACTTCAGTGAACCTGAAATTTGAACCGCCAACCTTCAGATTGATAGCCCAACGTCCTAACCACTGAGCTACTGCGCATGTTTTTCTGAATAAGTAAAAATTAGCATAATATAAGTTGTGAAATGAAGTGTAAAGCTAGCTAGTTTTTAATTCTTGCTTAGATTAGAATATTATATGCATACAGTATGTGGAAAAAAAACCCAGAAATATTGGCAGTATTGGGATTTTTTTTAAATCTTAAACAGTCTCTTTTTGCTGATTGAGGTCTGATCAGATGAATCTGTAAAGTATCTGAAACTGCTGAGCTTTAACTCCTCTGCTGCGTCGGAAAGTCCAAAGACTCTAAGTCAGAAGTTCTCAAACATTTTCAGACCATTTTGTATAATAAAGTGTATATTAAAGCAGTAGCTACGAGAGAGAGTGGCATTATTATTATTCACAATAATGCACAACCTAGGTCATAGATTTTAAACTCAAGGTCCGCGGGTCATATCCGGCCCGTAATACAATTACATCTGGCTCGCGAGATCATTTTACATTGATCTCTTATTATTGATATTGACATCACAGCGATATGTTTTTTTGGACCATGCTTATATTTTAATCTGTATTAAGGTACGTTTAGGTCATAAGGCTGTTTTTGACATTCGTGCAAAAACGAATGTGTGTGTGCAAAACGACAAAACTAATGTATGTGTGCATGTGTGTATAAATGTATTAGTGCTTCCGATACAGACCTGTAATGAAAGATAACGCTAATGTTTTTTTTTCTCTAAACTGTGGAATGATTCATGACGATCTACCATCATGCACCGTGCAATCGCCCGGGTGTGCACGCCTGATCTATAGTATTGTGTTATTTAGAGTAAATTTCTTGTAAGAGTATTGTATGCAAATCCTGTTGCGTCGATTACATTTAACAATTTTTTTTAATTTTATTTCAGTTTTATCAAACATCAGAGCATCAGAGCCAATCCAGATGACAAAAAAGCCAAAACTGCAACCCTCGGATATGAAGGTAACCAAATAGATTTTTATTCAGCTTTACGTTTTTTTATTTTATTTATTTTTTCATAAGGGGTTGTGATCACAGACTGTGACAGGATCAGCCACCACGACCAATCTTTGGATAGACAATGTCACCGAATGAAAGCTGCTGATTAACTTCAACTTGGACACAACTGAGACTTAATTACCATCTATTATTTCATGAAGCAACTAATGGATTCCTTCTGGGTGTGTTTAGCAAAACTCTCCAATAGAGATCATATGTGCTGGCACCCCGCTCTCGGTGCTGGGCGTGGGTTCAGGGCTTGCTGTAATTCCCCTTAATGTTCTGACTTAAACCAACACACAGGAATTCAAAGACAGAAAACCACACACCCGAGCCAAGTGTCACCACATGACTGATGAAGGAAATGGCTGTGGTGGGAATCCACTGAAAGTGTGGACGCCGACCGCCGAATACAAAGGGTGCAAGGTTGGGGAAGGTCACGCACCCACCGACCCCCCCCAACAAGGCGCTGGGGCTGGAACTCAAACTGGTAAGGGCAGATCTCTGGCGTGTGAGCACTGCACTCACACTTGCCCTGCAAGTAAAACTTACCGAGAGCCACATGAAGATCTTGTGTTCCACCAATTAAACGAACAAGTTCTATCAGAATAAGTACATCACACAGTTAATTTAAAACATGATGTACCACTCGGTTCCAAATGTTCTCCGGTTACCTCCCACAGTCCAAAACATGGATTCAAGGTCAATTTGGCTTTTCTAAATTTCCCTTATCTGAATTGAATCTATATAGTATGTGTGTGTCTGTGGAAGTGAGTGTGTGACCAGCGATGTATTGGGGTGCCCGGTTCTGGGTGTTTCTGCTCAGCACCCGAAACGTTCTCCCCTCCCTGGATGGGCATGGGGTCCATCCCTGTAAACGCCTCTTAGTGCTGGGGATTCCAGGTTTGAATCCCAATCAAGGGTGGAGTTTCCATATTCTCCCTGTGGGTTTCCTCTGGGTTCTCCGGTTTCCTCCCGCAGTCCAAAAACATGGATTCAGGGTAAATTGGAAGCTCTAAATTGTTTTTTATACTGTGTGTGTTTGTATGTATGTCTGTGTTAGTGAGTGCCCAGCAAAAGACTGGCACCCTGTCGTAGGTGGTGTATATGCCCAGCGCCTAAAACATTCTCCCGTGGATGAGCATGGGGAACCACTCTCCAGAACCCCCCCCCCAATGACCCTAGTAGAGATTAAGGCGGAAGATAATGAATGAATGAATGAATACACAACCTCAAGTGCCCTATTGCTTTTATAAAACAGTCACAAACACACTCTAATAACAAAAAAAAAAACTTCAAACTTTCAAATGCGTTCGTTGAAAGCGAAAACGCTAATAAACTGAACTTTTGCGCTGAAATCTGGTACGTTTTTTAAAATAAACACTGATCATTTTTCTGGTTTCTTTAACAATAAAATCCCCCATCTAGTGGCCAAATTACAGAACACAGTTCGTAAGACATATCAAGAAATATATTTCCATACCATTATCTGGCATACATATCTGGCACACTCCGTACCACAGTCTAAGAACCACTAAATTGTTCAAAAGCTTGGGAGCCACCTTGAAAAGACTTCTGAGCTTCAGCTTGGACCTCAGTACCTCCAGGAGCAGCTGATCAGTGAACTCTTTGCTTGCATACATGAATAAAAACGGTTCCGGACATGTAGAATCCATTTCACCATTGTTTAGGTCAGTGTGGATGTGTTTTACACCACCGCGGCCAACTCTTGACATGGACATGGTTATCCAAAGCGTGTGGGTGGCCATGGATCCTCCTCCTCCTAAAACCTCTGACTGACCCATTTCTGTAATGTTTCTTCCAGAACTTGGGGCTTAATGTAGCGAATGGGGAATTTGTTACACGTTATGTGTCGGTTCTTCTTGACCATATGCTGAAAATCAGCGAGATAATCTGTGGCTACAGAAATGACACAACTGTATATTGGAATTTATCATTAACAATGGAATCTGAAAGAAAATCTACTACTAAACCTGAGTTATTAATTAAGTTAATTAACTGTTTAATTTAAACTATTGCTATGTAATTATGACAACAAAACATGCAAATATTTCCCATAAATGTTTATTAACATTAAAGGGTGGCACGGTGGCTTAGTGATTAGCTCGTTCGCCTCTCAGTGCTGGGGATTCAGGTTCGGATCCCAATTTGGGTGAAGTTTCCATGTTCTCCCCCTGTCTGTGTTGGTTTTCTTTGGGCTCTCCAGTTTCTGGTTCCCACACAGTCCAAAAACATGGATTTAGGGTAAATGAATTGTTCTACATTGCCCCATATAGAGTGTGTCTGTGTGAGTGAGTGTGTGCCCAGAGATAGATTGGCACCTTGTCCTGGGTGTATCTGCCCAGCGTCCAAAACATTATCCTCTGGATGCGCAGGGGACCCTAGTAGAGGATAAAGCAGAAGATAATGAATGAATGAATACTAACTTTGCCAGGTGTTATGTACTGTCCTTACAGGGTCATGCAGAATTACACAGGTTTACCATAAAAGATGGACTTTGTAGTTCTACAATTACATCTGTAATTGTAGTCCATCTGTGTTCGTTGTTGTTGTTAGTCCCCTGTTGGTTCTCTGTCCTCTATTGGTCAGGAGCATCACAGAACAGGTCTAATTTGGGTGGTGGATCGTTTATTGTCAGTTCTGCAGTGACACTGATGTGGTGAGGGGGTTTTAGTGCAACAGTGCTGCTGGAGTTTCATTTAAACACCTCAGTGACACTGCTGGGATAGGAATAATGCACCAAGCAGATAACCCCTGCTCTGTGGTGGTACTATTGGGTTTCTGACCTTTAGAACAGAGTAAAGGGGATGTACACAGTATGTACTGTAGAACACAAACAGATGGACTACAGATTGGAATTGTAAAAGTACAAAGTCCGTCTTTACAGAAAGTGGAACTGAGAACATGGACAACAAGTAGAGAAAATATTAGGAAATTGTTCTTAGTTATGTAAATAATAATAAAGAATCATCAGCTATGCATGTCCTACGCCGATTAACAAAGTAACGGATACTAATTATGTAGACAAACAGACTAATTAAGTATTTTGCCCCAAAAAAGTATAAAGGGTAGGAATAATAGCGTGTACTTTTTAAAACAGGACCAGTGTATTTGGTTATGTGCTCACATGTTGCACCTGTCACCATGCAGAGCGTCGAATCTTCAGACGAGGAATCACTCCACATAGACACGGACGCCAAACCAGACCTCAAAGGACGCAACTCCAAAACCTGCAAGAAGAAAAGTGGAAGCTCAGCAGGGATTTTAGACCTCCTGCAAGCAAGCAAGCAAGTTGGCGGCATTGACTACAGTAACAACAGGTAAAACAACACAAGGTCCTACAGTGTTTCCAACGTACGTGTGTCTGAGACCACTGAGCCCATCAGCATAGATATGTTCGCAAACACTGTTGCTATTTACACCACGCAGATGTCTAATTTTGGGTGGTGGATTGTTTACTTTCAGTTCTGTAGTGACACTAATGTGGTGAGGGGATTTTAGTGCAGCAGTGCTGCTGTAGTAAAGCAATAAGGTACAAGGGAGCATGTATTATTGTGAATAAATCACGGGAAAGAGGTGTTATTAGGTACAGCACAGGAAAGAGTACAGTTACACCTCTTTCCTGTGATGTATTTACAATAATACACAATCTTGAGTGTCTTAATTGCTTTTACAAAACATTTTCAAACACAATATTATTAAAAAAAAAAAAAGGTTTGATTCATTCAGGCATTTATTGAAAGTAAAAACGGTATTAAACTGGTGTTTTGTGACATAATCTAGTCCGTTTTTTAAAGTGAACACTGATCGCTGAGTAATAGGATTTTAGTTTATCTAATGCTCAAAGAAACACACATCACTGATTGCTTCATATTCATATCAATGCGAGAAGTACAACACATTAATTTAAATCCTTAAATACAGATTAATATAAACAACGAGCCGATTCCTGATGAGCACTAAGCCTGTTACAGTTGTAGTTTATAAACTGCATTCTGTAATTTGGCCACATGCTTGAAATAGAATGCATTATTTTCCCGGTGAGTCCATTGTTTTTTTTTATAAGCTGTGTTCTGTAATTTGGCCACTAGGTGGCACTAGGCGTTTGTTAGAGAAACCTGAATCCTGTTACTCAGTGACCAGCGTTCACTTTACAAACCGAACTAGATTATGTTGTGGATGACCTTTTTAAAATTATTTAGCTTTCAATAAACACATTTATGAATCAAACCTTGTTTTTTATCATAGTAGTTTGTTTTATTAAAGTAGTAAGTCACTCGAAATTGTATATTATTGTTAATAAATCACAGGAAAGGTGTAACTGTATTCCTCTAATTGTCGGATCTAGCGACACCTCTTTCCCATGATTTATTTTGTCGTACTTTATTGCTTTAATAACTGTCGATTGAAGTGGGCTTTATGTATTACAATAAATAAATTGCTGTTAAAGCCGGACGCCTTATATATTCAGGTTTATCGTTCATATTCATTTGTAATTCCAAACTCTTACACCGTAACTAATTCGTATGTGTGCACTTAACCTCTCACATGGATCGAGCCGATTGGTGGCTAAAGCCAATAGTTTACACAGCAGTATTTACACTAATAGCTGCTACTTTGTCAGCAGTTTACGTATGTGGGCGCTATTTATTTGATACTGCTCCGCTATTAATTAGTCAAAACACGGTAAATGCTTGGGGCTATTCTTCTTCATTTGGCTGTTTGTTGTTTTGGGACATTTTTGATGGTCTATTTCCACTGGCCTGAAAGCTGCAAATTAGCACGAAAGTTGAAAAGAATGGAAACATAGCTCAAATATGTTAATTTTCCCAAATAATTTTTTTCTCGAACGATGGGACTGCAGAACAGGGAGAGGAAATAATTCGCCTCAATTATAACCACTTTAAACAAACACTTTTCTCATCGTTCCAGCTCACTGGTTAATGATATAATAGGTGGTAATCTGCTCAGGAGAAAAAGGTCCTTTCTGCGGGTTTATACCAAGTCCGGCAGATGGAGGCCCTATTTTTATCTGCTCCACGATGCCGAAGCACCTGGATTTCATATTCGTCGAGGGAACAACGGGCAAAGTGGTGCCTAAATTACAGATGGCAGAGTATTACGCCAAACGGGTTTCTCTCTGGAACTGACTTGCAAAACTAAATAGATAGCTTCGTAAATGTAGGTTTAAAGGCAAATCCAACCACTTAAAACGCCGTAGATTCGTGCTTATCTGATTTTACTCCTCAGAAACGGCTTGATCCTTATAATTAAAGCAGTTTGATGGTCAGGGCAAATGAGCAGGTAAGCTGCTGAATTTGCCATCATTTTATGGAATGTATAACAATATCGCAGTCAATAACTGACACCAGAAATTTTGGGATCTGCCAAGATTATGTAGTCCAATTCAATCTGCGGTGGATGTTTTTGCTTTCATGAGACTCGAGGCAGCCACACCCTTCCAAATGTTTATGCATTTTTGTCTGGCTATTTCCAGACTCGTCTGTCAACTATTCCACTTTTTTCCATAATTCCCAGCTTGTTTCTCCTCCTCTTCCCCTTTTGCCATGTAGAAACGTTTTTTTAAAGGAAGTAATTATTTTTCCCACAAGCCGCAGATCAGTCTTACTGCGAAAATGTATTTCTCAGTCTCGCACACCAATATTATATAGCCAATAATGTTTATGATAAGTTTATATTCGGTGGTTACATACAGACCCTTTAAAAAATTACAATATCATGGAAAGGTTTATTCTATTCATCAATAATCTTCCACTTTATCCTAGGGACTAGGGTCGTGTTTCAGGCACTGGGCAGATACACCCAGGACAGGGCGCCAATCTATCACTGGGCACACTCACTCACTCACACACACATACACACTGTATATGGGGCAATTTGGAGAATTCAGTTGACCTTGATCCATGTTTTTGGACTGTAGGATGAAACTAGAGAACCAGGAGGAAATTGTTGTAGTAATTGCTGTGGTAGTAGTTATTGTGGTAGTTGTTGTAGTAGTCATAGTAGTTATTGTTGTAATTATAGTAGTAGTTGTTATAGTAGTAATTGTAGTAGTTATAGTAGTAATTGTAGTATTTATAGTAGTAGTTGTTATAGTAGTAATTGTTGTAGTTGTTATCGTAGTTATATATATATATATATATATATATATATATATATATATATATATATATATTTATATATTAGTAATTGTTGTAGTAATAATTTTAGTAATCATTGTTGTAGTTATAGTAGTGTAGTCAATTGAGTTCTCCAAATTGCCCCATATAGAGTGTGTTTGTGCGAGTGAGTGTGTGCACAGTGATAGATTGGCACCCTGTCCTGGGTGTATCTGCACAGCGCTCGAAACTTTCTTCCCTGGATGGGCATGGGGAATCCCACCGCAACCCTAGTAGAGGATAAAGTGAAAGATAATGGATGGATGAATCTACTTTTCCATGATACATTTAAAAAAAGAGTCTGTATGTCAATAAAAGTTACAATTTACATTCACATTTGGTCATTATGCAGATGCTTTTATCTAAAACGACCCACAAGTATCCCATGGTTGGGGTCAGAGTACAGGGTTGATACAACACCCCCTGAAGCAATGAGGGTTAAGGGTCTTGCTCAAGGACCCACATTGGTAACTTCAGTGGACCTAGGATTTTAACTTTTAGATTAATAACCCAACACCCTAACCACTGAGCTACCACACCCTTTATTACAGGATATTTTTAATGAGTCGTGATGAACATTTTTCCATTACCTGCTTTTTTCTCTGCTGAAAACCCTTTGTAAGATGTTTGTTTGTGTTTTTTTTTCCTCCACTGACGTACGTATAGTCAGCCACCTGCATCCCCTAGCACACAAGAGGCAATCCAGGGCATGTTGTCCATGGCTAACCTGCAGTCCTCAGATGCCTGTCTACAGACGACCTGGAACAACAGCCAAGCCAAAAGCAACTCGCACGGTGGGACTGCCAGCAAGAAAGCTGCAGCCGCCAGCAATAGCAAGCGCCCCCCGGCCAAACGGCTTCCCAAAAAACCCCGCAAAAGTAGCAGTGTGGACAGCGGCGACATGTTCGACGACGATGATGACCAGGACCACCTAGAGGCCTGTTTTAAGGACTCGGATTACGGTGAGATTTTAAAAAATGCTTTAAAGCTTTCAAAATGTACAATTTCAAATTAGTTAAATGGTAGTCATTCAAAGTATTGTGGTTTAAGCTTCCTCCATGTTTATTTGGTAAAAAAAAAAAAAAAAAAAAAAAAAAAAAAAAGAAGCATATCTGCACTTAAAATTTAACGTTTAGAATTATATGCAATGCTACTTAATTTTTTTTTTTGGATTAGGTAA
>JAFMOD010000104.1:1799821-2013698 GCA_019802435.1 Corydoras maculifer | reverse complement strand
GTGGCTTAGTGGTTAGCACGTTCGCCTCTCAGCGCTAGGGATTCCCGGTTCTAATCCCCATCTGGGTGGAGTTTCCATGTTCTCCCCGTGTCTGCGTGGGTTTCCTCCGGGTTCTCCGGTTTCCTCCCACAGTCCAAAAACATGGATCAAGTTAATTGAATTCTCAAAATTGCCCCGTTTAGAGTGTGTCTGTGTGAGTGAGTGTGTGCCCAGCGATGGATTGGCGCCCTGTCCTGGGTTTATCTGCCCAGCGCCCGAGATGTTCTCCCCTGGATGGGCATGGGAAACCCCACCGTGACCCTAATAGAGGATAAGCGGAAGATAATGAATGAATGAATATATATATATATATATATATATATATATATATATATATATATATATATATATATATATATATATATATATATATTAGTAATTGTTGTAGTAATAATTTTAGTAATCATTGTTGTAGTTATAGTAGTGTAGTGGTTGTAGTATTTATAGTAGTTGTTATAGTATTAATTGTTGTAGTCATTGTTGTAGGATTTGTAATAGTGCATATAGTAGTTTTTGTTGTAGTTATAGTGGTAGTTATAGATATTGTAGTAGTTGTAGTTATAGTAGTTATTGTTGTAGATATAGTAGTTGTAGTTATAGTAGTTGTAGTTATAGTAGTAGTTGTTGTTATTATAGTAGTTGTAGCAGTTGTTGTTGTAGTTATAGTAGTTATAATGGTAGTTGTTGTAGTTACAGTAGTGTTGTTATAGTAGTAGTTGTTGTTATAGTATTCTCCTGTTTGCTGTGTTGGCATTTTAATCATCTGTAGCAAACTCAGTGTTCTGAAGGGTAAGGACGTTAAAGACAGGCTTATAAAGTCATCCTCACTGGCCTTAATCATTGCGGCACTGCCGTCGTCACACCAGCCAGGACGGGTTCCAGCCGTCGTGGCCAGAATTCTGAACTTCCTATCCATTCCAAATATTTGAAACCCTTTTTTTCGGAACTTGCTGACCTGTAACTCATTGTAGACACATATTTGGCAGGTTGCAAAGCAGTTGTGTAGCCGCTAATCAGAACTGTTGTGGTAATGATGTCCTTCTGTGTCTCTTGACTTCGAAAGATAAAGCGGCCGTCTCGTAGAACAGGGAGAAATAAAGTCAGAGGATAATTGCTTTTTGATTTGCACTCGGAGGCTCTCATTTGGAGCGAGTGACGGGCATTCTGTTTATTCCGCATGGAAGGATCTCCAAATCTTGTCTTTGAGTTCTTTTCCAATGAACTACTTTTTCAGCTGGGCTTGGCTTGTGAACCCGTTCCAAAAACAGCAAGGCCATTAGTTGCCCTGTTAATAATCCATTAGCCTACGTTCTAAACTGTTGTTTTAAATGCTTTTTGATCTGATACCCTAATTAGTCATTACAAGCACGCACATTTGCAATCTAGATCACACTAGGAATAGTTATCGAGCACACTGCCTTTTTCTCTACTATAAACAAAGGGATTTTTTTGCTGCTGATAATTGTTGGAAATTACGTGTTCTATCGTGCAAGAGATCAAAGTGACTAGGTACAACAGAGCGCAAGAGAACGAAACAGATGCCTTACATCTGGCTCCCGCTGAGCTTCCACCGCACATATTGCAAAATCCTCATAACTGTTAATAGGTTTGAAACAATAAATATAATTTTTAAGTTGCACTTTTTGAGTCAATTATTAATAATTTGCAATTTTGTGTTTCCATTTCTATTGCATTATTGTGATGGACATGAAAAACATTAATAATAGTAATATTTTTTCTTATGAATTTTCTCACTTTTTGTGCAAATGTATCCATAATGGAAAATATGAGAATAGCATATCACTGTAATGTCATAATAGCACAGAGAATGGCATGCTGGTAAAACGTGGTCATGCAGGACCCAACCACATGAGACAGAAACCACAAGAGACGAATAATAGTTTAAAAAGTTTATTTTAATAAATATCATGAAAGCAATAGCCCAGTGATGGATGATCACCCTGTTCTGGGTGTATTTGCCCAGTGCCCAGTTCCCCCCTGGATGTGCATAGGGACACCCCCCTCACCACCACCACCAACACCACTGTAGTTAAGGACTAAATATAAAATAAAGAGATGATATGTATAAAAGCTATTTAAAATAGTACATCCCAAGCAATGTGTTTGATGATACCTTGATACCTAATCCATACGTTACAAACCAAAATATACGTCAGGTGGCACTACTTCTACTACTGTGCAAGTGCAAGGACAATTATCTCAGAGAAGGTGTGTACCCAACACAAAATAAATAAAAGAAACTAAAAGGGAAAATGGTTGCCATTGATCCAGCCCTGTCGTTGCTGTGTCAGTCGCGCTGGGATGCTAGGGGAAATAGTACATCGTCACAAAGCAGCTTTACATAGAAGTCTTTAAACCCACAAAGAGCAAGCTGAAGCGACAGTGGCAAGAAAAATGCTCCCTGTTATGTTGATATTTTAAGTAAGAAACCTTGTGAGGACCAAGACTCAGTGGGGGACTCATCCTCCTTGAACGGCGGGGCAGCATCAAAGTGTAGAACAGCCATGTACAGATTGTGTGATGATCAGGTGACCCGACCTGTATTTAACAATTGGAAACTATATAATTCCAGTGAGGGTGTCCTGCAGGACCGCCAGTCCAATAAAAATCCAGGTTCTGTTCAGTAATCGTCGTAGCCGCAGTGCTTCAGCAGAACAATGGATGAAGCGCTGACGACACCTCCACGAAACTGGCATCACCTCAAAAGACAAGACAAGAAAAGCAGTTAGAGCTGATAAAGCCCAGCATTTAAGTAATAACCAGAGTTTGATTGACACAGTGCATCATGTGACTTAAGCAGCAGAACCAAAAAGGGGAGATACTCCAGACTTTACTTAGTTGAGAGGGCTCCCTGGAACAGCATCAGTTCAGTGCCACACCCTCTACTAATGATGAGCTGGATGAAGAGATGAAAAGCCAGCATATACAATCCCAGATCAGCAATACAACTATGAAAAAGTAGTTCGATTTCACGCCAGTGCTTTAAAAAAAATAAAATAAAATAAAACTGTTGCTAAAGGGTCTGAAAAATTGTTAAATATAGCGACAAAGTTGCTACAGGCAACAGTGAATAGCCTGTCCCTTAGACTGAGACTTAAATAATATTTATTGTCATTCATTGTACACTTAGTGTACGCAGAACGAAATTTCATTGCATTGGCTCGCAAGTATAAAACGAGTAGTGAAATTTTTGTGCATGTGTAGAAACATGGGTATAAAGTAACTGTATAAATTATCCATCCATCCATCCATCCATCCATTATCTTTCGCTTTATCCTATATTAGGGTCGCGGGGGGGTTCCCTATGCCCATCCAGGGGAGAACGTTTTGGGCGCTGGGCAGATACACCCAGGATAGGGCACCAATCTATCGCTGGACACACACTCACTCACACAGACACACTCTATATGAAGCAATTTTGGAGAACTCGATTGAATTGATCCATGTTTTTGGACTGTGGGAGGAAACCAGAGGGGTTCGAATGGGGATTCGAACCGAGAATCTCTAGCGCTGAGAGGAGAACATGCTAACCAATAAGCAAACGTGCTGCCTGTATAAATTATATAATATATACATAATATATAAAATTATCAGACAGTAAAATATAAATATCAGACTATATATATATACATATATAATTTTTTGCAGACAATATATAAATTATAAGTTATAGCAGACAATATATAAATAGTAGCCGATATATAAATAGTAACAAACAGCCCTGTTCACACCATTCCCACGACGAACATTGTGTCTGGTGGTGGAAAAAAGCCTCCATTAACGGATATCACATTACAGCTTGGTTCCACTGTTTGTTCTGTCTTTATGTGTCAGTAATGCGTGTTTAATTATTTATTTGTTCATTTGTTTTTTTAGTGTACCCTTCTCTGGAGTCTGAAGAAGACAGCCCCATCTTCAAGTCGCGGTCCAAGAAACGGAAAAGCTCGGACGACACTCCATACAGTCCAACAGGTATAGAAGAAAACTGTTGGGAAAAGCGAGAGTCTCTGCTAAGGGACATATAATTGATGCATTAAATCTGTGCTTGTGGTTTTCGCAGCACGGGTCGGCCCCTCTGTTCCACGACAGGAGAGACCAGCACGTGAGGGAGCACGGGTCGCTTCCATAGAGACCGGGTTGGCTGCCGCTGCTGCCAAACTGTCTCATCAGGTTAATAAAGCAGTGTAATATTTTACGGCAGGGTTCCACACATTGAGTGATTTTTAATTGGTTTTGGTTTTCCACATTTATGGGGGACAAAAAATTAGGACTTTGCTTTTGAAGAACTACCGTAGGCCGGTGGTATTTGATGAATGCCAGGTCTCACCTGTGTAATAATACGGACTATAATTACTTTCTTTACCGTAGCACTATTCTTATTGTCTGGCCAAGTTTTAGCTAAGATTCCAAAACATTGGTACACTCAAGACAGGGCGCCAATCAATTGCTGGACACACAATCACTCACACAGACACACACTATATGAAGCAATTTAAACAGGGGCAATTTGGAGCAGCCCATTCACCTAGAGTGTGTTTGGACTGTAGGAGGAAATTGGAGAACTGTAGCTGCTCGCATTCAGTACATGGCACTGACTCTGATCTACAGGACGATCTCTGGATCCACCCCCTTCTACCTTAAATCTATATTTACAAAATATGCTCCGACTCGTTCACTGCACTCTAGTGATGAATGTCACCTGGTGACTCCACCATACAAACCAAAAATTGTGGAACCATCTTTCCAGCTCTATCCATAAGGCGGAGTCACTTAGCATCTTTAAAAAACATCTCAGAATACTTGATTTAAATTAAAACGCCATTTCGGATAATGATCAGGGTTTAATTCTAGAGTGTAGCTCTTTTTTCCCCTAACTATTGACTTGTGGTGTTCTCTCATTTGTGCGTCTCTTTAGCTAAGAGCATCTGCTGAATAATTAACTGTAAATAATTAAATGTAAATGTATAAAATATAGGCGGCACGGTGGCTTAGTGGTTAGCACGTTCGCCTTTCAGCGCTAGGGATTCCCGGTTTGAATCCCCCACTGGGTGGAGCTTCCATGTTCTCCCCGTGTCCACGTGGGTTTCCTCCGGGTTCTCCGGTTTCCTCCCACAGTCCAAAAACATGGATAAATTTAATTGAGTTTTCCAAATTGCCCCATATAGAGTGTGTGTGTATGTGTGAGTGAGTGAGTGTGTGTGCCCAGCGATGGATTGGCACCCTGTCCTGGGTGTATTTTCCCAGTGCCTGAAACGTTTTCCCCTGGATAGGCATGGGAAACCCCCCCGTGACCCTGATATAGGATGAAGCTGAAGATTATGGATGGATGTATACAAATGTATATGTATATAAAGAGCAAACCACACATGAAAACCTGTTTGTACACACAGGTATCTCTGAAAACCTGTTTGTGTGTGCGCTGGGCAGGGTGCCAATCTATCGCTGGGCACACTCACTCACACACATTCTAACACAAACACACTCTATATGGGGCAATTTGGAGAATTCAATTGACCTTGATCCATGTTTTTAGACTGTGGGAGGAAATCGGAGAACCTGGAGGAAACCCATGTGGACACGGGGAGAACATGGAAACTCCACCCAGATTGGGATTCGAACCTGGAGCTTTGTTTGACTCGTTGCTTATTTCACTTATGTCTTGTTGTTTCAGGAAGAGCAGCAAAGGATTAAGAAAAAGAAGAAGATCGTCAATAAGAAGCCTTTGGCGGTGGAGGAGTCTCATAGACATTCTCATGACAGTAGCTCTCCAGAGCAAACGCCTGACTCGGAGGGCAACTCGGCCGAAGCGGAATACGGAACTGGAACCGGCAAACTAGCTATCAGCTCGCAGCCTATGGCCCCCGGAGTCTTCCTCAATCAGAGACGCCCCTCCACTTCATCTCCCAACAACGGCTCCATGCAGCCAGCCAAAGTGGAGCGGGGCAACTCCGCCGATGCCAAAGGTACGTTGAGAAGCAACCTCGTAAGAAACTTCAGAATTGTTTAAAAAGGGGGGTGAGCGTCTCGGCCTCGAGACAAAGCATTATACACAGGGTGTGCCAAACGAAAAGTGCAGAGCAAATCCTGAAAGCCGAGGTCAACCACATCACAGAGCCCTCTGTTATAATAAGATAATTGCTGAGTCTGAGCGAGTAGGCCTGTTATTGTTCTTTACAGTTTTATTGTTCAGCTCAATTGACCTTGATCCATGTTTTTGGACTGTGAGAGGAAACCGGAGAACCCAGAGGAAACCCACACGGACACGGGGAGAACATGGAAACTCCACCCAGATTGGGATCCGAATTGGGAATCCCTAGTGCTGAGAGGGGAACATGCTAACCACTAAGTCACTGTGCCGCCCTTACCTAGAATCCCTGTTTTTGAATTGTGGGAGTGGGAGGAAAGCCACTCGGACTATGAGTTTCCATGTTCTCCCCGTGTCCGCGTGGGTTTCCTTCGGGTTCTCTGGTTTCCTTCCACAGTCCAACAAACAGGTAAATGCTCTAAATTGACCCATATACAGTGTGTCTGTGTGAGTGAGTTTGTGCCCAGCGATAGATGGCCCTGTCCTGGACGTATCTGCCCAGCACCTATAACGTTCTCTCCCTCCTTTCCCTTCCCATGACCCTAGTAGAGGATTAAGCAAAACATGAATGAATAAATGAATGTAGGGTAAATTTAGACTTGAAGCCAATTTAAATAATCATGAGGTTTGTTTATACTACAGTGTAGCCTGTTCATCGTTAACTACTGGCTTGCGTTGTCGCTAATGGAATGTAAATGTATATATTAATTAATTCATTCATTAATTATCTTCCACTTAATCCTCTACTAGGGTTGCAAGGGGGTTCCCCATGTCCATCTAGGGGAGAACATTTGGGGCACTGGGCAGATTTATTATTGTACACACTACAGTATATGGGGCAATTAAGAGCATTCAATTAATCTTGAATCCATGTTTTTGGACTGTGGGAGGAAACTGGAAAACCTGGAGGAAACCCAGGCGGACACGGGGAGAACATGGAAACTCCACCAAGATCAGACATTATTAAGGATGTGCCCCCCTAATAAGCAAATATATTTCCATTCATTATCTTCCGCTTTATCCTATATTAGGGTCGCCGGGGGGGGGGTTCCCCATGCCCACCCAGAACAGGGCGCCAATGCATCACTGGGCACACACGCACACACATACACACACAAACACACTCTATATGGGGCAATTTGGAGAATTCAATTGACATTGAGCCATGTTTTTGGACTGTGGGAGTAAACCGGAGAACCCGGAGGAAACCCACACGGACACGTGGAGAACATGGAACCTCCACCCAGATTGGGATTCGAACCGGGAATCCATAGCGCTGAGAGGAGAACATGCTAACCACTAAGCCGCCTTTCAAATATATTTTATTAATAGAATTTTCTTGATTAACTGTTAGTTACTCTGTGATTAGTCTTCATTTAATTTTGTGGTAAATGTTAAAAAAAATGATTGCTTGTATTTTAACTCATTTTTTTTCTGTCCCAGCCAAGCGGCTGAAGAAAGGCATGGCCACCGCCAAACAAAGACTTGGAAAAATCTTAAAAATTCATCGGAATGGGAAGCTCCTCCTGTAACTGGACAGTGGAGGGAAGTTAACTTGTTCTTCTGATGCTCTTATGGACAGCCAGGACCGAACAGATCCTCCCCCCCTCTGTGGACACAAGCAAAAAAAATCTAAAGTACAGAATGGGGATTGTGCGAGTCACACTAAGTTCATTCGTTTCTTTTTCCGTTTCTTTTTTTCCCCCCAATTTATAGCTCAGAATAGGTTTTTGCTTCTACTTATACTTTATAACTTTCGGATATTAAAATATGTACAGAATACCTACTATTAATATTTTGTAAAAAGATTTTTTGTCTCATTTTACTACAGGTGTTGACTTTTCAGGGGTTGCTAAGATATTCTAAAATAATAAATAGCAGTCATTCCAAGATTAAGAAAGTATCCCTTGCATGTATACAGCTGCATGCATGCACTGGGGCAAAGGGCAGGGATAGGGGTAGAGATTCAGGAATTCATTTGTTTTTCTTGGATGTGGCTTATCATTGTCATTAGACCTTGAATATTGAGTATTGTTTTTATTATTATCATTTTATTTATAAGTGTTGCCCAACAGTGTCTGTTAAAAGAAAGTTTGCGTTTCTTTTTTTATGACCATTTTATATAGTTCCCTTTGTTCGCTAAGCACTATCAGTAATATTTATTGCCTATATTTTCAGTTGTACATGCCATAGATAGTTTAAAAGGCCAGATGGCACTTAAAGACATCAACTAAGCACAAACCTGTTGTCAGTGGTTTTGGAAGTGTTTTTAAAAAAATAAAAAAAATAAAAAATACTGTGAATCATAAACACTGACAATTTTCGAATACAGCAGAATACGTTTGTCAGGATGTGTTTTCATCGAATGAAGTTCAAAACTTTTGTAGACAATAGTGCATGAGAACTTTATACGGAAACGCAGAGAGAAGGCACGACACGGCAGGCGGACATTCTGGTTATGATTTCTTTTTATCTTGTAAAAGTTGTACAGAAATTTTTATAGTGATATCTTGGGCCAGCCACTTATATTTAGATGCATTACCTGAGACTGCAACGTGGGCTTAGCTCCGACACATCGAAGTCATGTTACTTACTGCGTTTCACCTGCTACTGCCACATGAGTTCCGTAGCATACAGGCTTTCTTTAGGACATTCTCCTTAAATGTCCATTGGATCTTAATACCAGCTCTTAGTAATAAAAAAAAAAGTGTGTTCGTATGTATGTGTATGTATGTGTATGTATATATATATATATATATATATATATATATATATATATATATATGTGTGTGTGTGTGTGTGTGTGTGTGTGTGTGTGTGTGTGCACAAATACACTTATATATATATGTGTGTGCATATTTATGTATATGCATCTGTGTGTACAAACATATATATGTGTACATGTATATGTTTGTGGATACATATATAAGTGTACATGTGTGTGTGTATATATCTAGAATATATACAGAAAAAATACACACACACACACACACATATATATATATATATATGATAAAACAGTGTTCTCACCAATTAAGTTAATCAAGTAAAATCATTTAGGGAATGTCTTCACTGTGAGGTAAAGATTGTAATTTTATCATCATTTTAAATGCACAGATTAGACTAAGCCTTATTTGCATAATATAGTGTCTTGAAAAATCATAAGCTATCGGTATTCAAAAGTAGTCGAATGAATAATTTAATAAAAAGAAACAAACTCGTCGTGTCTTGCACTAAACATCGGTTCATCTATACATTCCACCCTGGTATTTTTGTATAACTAGTCTAGATTAAGCAATACAAACAAATCCCATTCTAATCTTGTTTTGCGAGTCGCCTCATTATGTCAATTATGTAGCTAAATATCCCAGAAGAAATGACATCATGCATTTAGTTCGTTGCATTAACGCATCAGTTAATGTAGCCTCCTTCGTTTCGTACAGCACCATGAAAAAGATTCGAATTGAAACACTAAGTAGGCAAAACCTTGAGCTCTGATAAGCCTCATCCACGTCAAAGTTTATCACTACATTTAGGGGTACTTTCTCTATTCTGTTTGTCTTGCAGGCAGCACCCATTAACCCTAGACTGAAATATGCATTTATATCGCTTCACAGTACAGTATGTAGAATGTAGCCTGTATATAGCTTTTTAAACGAATATGTTTTGTATCATTTCTTTCTTAATACTTCATTATACATTTTTACTAGTTTTTGCAAACTGTAAACAAGAAATATATAAAGATACAGAAACAGTCCTTTTTTCTGTTTATTTAGTTAGATATGCAATAGGTGACTTTCTTAACCATTTGTTTTTGTTAGACAACGGTGTTGCCTGGAGAACAAAAGTATCATTTTATGGCCTTATGTACCCAAATGTATTAGCATTAATCGAATTCAACAACGGCGCGGGAAAAACAAGATAAAACGACCAGCCTCTTATTTTTAAGTTTCTACGCCCTCATTGGGAGTCAAAAAGTTCTTTTACTAGCACCTTGTGAAGTGTCGTCTGTGTCAGTGATGTAATTTATTAATGTTTGTAGCCTTTTATACTTGTATAATACTTCAGAGGTTTTGGTTCGAATCCTTTATCTGTGTGAAAGCCCATAGGAACGTATTATTAATACAATCCAGTTCATTTTGCTCTTTTGTTTTTTTGTTTGTTTCGTTTTTTTTTAACAGGTCATCCATTTAAAATGTTACATTGAGTTATTATCATTATTATTATTATTACTAAGCTCTTATAAACCATGTATCATGCCATGAACTTTTTTTGATAACAGATTATGTACAATATTGCCATGGTTTGCCGATCAATTGCAGTGTTTTAGTTATCAATGTAAATCTTGTATTCACCTTTTCGGGAGTGAAAAACACTCTAATGATATTTGTCAATGGAGCTATTTCAGGTTTTTATTTGTACAAAAATGTGTGTTGCTTTGTTGTGGTTTATTTTTATATGTTTAAACCAATTAAACGCATCCACTGTACCAGGGCAGTGAATGATACCACTGACTGTTCTTGGGCTTGTGTTTTTGCAACCGTGATTTATAGTAGATTATCCATCCATCCATTATCTTCCTCTTTATCCTCTATTAGGGTCACGGGGGGGTTTCTTATGCCCATCCAGGGGAGAATGTCTTGGGCGCTGGGCAGATACACCCAGGACAGGGTGCCAATCTATCGCTGGGCACAGACTCAATCACACAGACAAGCACACTCTATATGGGGCAATTTAGAGAATTCAATCGACTTGATCCATGTTTTTGGACTGTGGGAGGAAACCCACGTGGACACAGGGAGAACATGGAAACTCCACCCAGTTTGGGATTCGAACCGGGAATCCCTAGTGCTGAGAGGAGAACATGCTAACCACTAAACCACCGTGCCACCCGTTTATAGTAGACTAATGATTTTATTTACTTTAATTTTTTTTATTATTAATTTTAATTCATAACACCATTGCTGCTTTATTAATAATTAAAGCACAGCATTAGGGAAACATAAAGAAATAGAAGAGTTTACTACCTTGCTTTAACACTTAAAATATATAATATGGAGTAAACTAACACTTAAATGTTAGGTAACAGTTCTTGGTCCAGATTCCAATTTTCAATCTGCCTGAAATTAGAGGTCAGTACCTCTGCCTCATAGTTCTGGGGATCCGGGTTCAAATACCAATTTGAGTGGAGTTTCCATGTTCTTTCTGTGTCTGTGTTGGCTTCTTTCATGTTATCTCCCACAGTCCCAAGACTTTATAAAATGCTATAAATTATCCTATATTGTGTATGTTGAATGCTGTAAATTGCCCTATATAGTTTATGTGTGTCTGTGTGAGTGAGTGTGCCCAGTGGTAGATTGGTGCACTGTTCTGAGTGTATCTGCCCAGCGCCTAAAACGTTCTCCTTTGGATGGGCATGGCGAACACCCCACGAGTGGAGTCAGAAAGCTGTGTTGCATTCTGGGATTAAGTGCATTGTTGATTTACATCTCTGCTTGGGTGATGAAGTATTGGGAGTAGATAGATTATTGAGTGATTCCATAATATTTTCCTCAAAATTAACTGGGATTTGATTTGAACATTAATTTATTCATAACTTTTTATGAAACAAAATAAATTAAGTAAAAAGTTATGTTTTTCAATGCTTTCAACATCTCATCTCATTATCTTCTGCTTAATCCTCTCCTAGAGTCACAGGGGGAGTTCCCCATGCCCATTTAGGGGAGAACATTCCAAGGACACCCAGGACAGGACACCAATCTATCGCTTGGTACACTCACTCACACAAACACACACTAGATGGGGCAATTTAGAGCAACCAATTCACCTTGAACCTGAAAAACCAGGAGAAAACACACGCATACACGTGGAAAACATTATTATTATAAGTGTTACATCAATGTTTTTGTTATAGATCGTAGGCACTGCACCTCCAAATATAATAAGACGTGGTTTATAAGCATAATTATAACCAGATGAGGAGGCTTGGTTTAATGTTAAGTATTCATAAGCCCTAATCTGAGTTACTGTGGGACAGAGAACATTAAAGTAATTATCAGTAATTATTTAAATTTTAAACGAATAGTGTTTCTTTCTCTGCTAGTGTCAGTATTTATTCATTCATTCATTCATTATCATCTTCCGCTTTATCCTCTATTAGGATCGCGGTGGGTTTCCCCATGCCCATCCAGGGGAAAATGTTTCGGGCGCTGGGCAGATACACCCAGGACAGGGCGCCAATCTATCGCTGGGCACACACTCACTCACACAGACAAACACACTCTATATGGGGCAATTTGGAGAACTCAATTGACTTGATCCATGTTTTTTGGACTGTGGGAGGAAACCCATGCAGACACGGGGAAAACATGGAAATTCCACCCAGATTAGGAATTCCTAGAGCTGAGAGGCAAACGTGCTAACCACTAAACCACCGTGCTGCTGTTAGTATTTTTATTAATGGAATTTTTGCTATGTTTTTTTTTTCTCAATGCTCTACATGATAACTGTCTTAATGGAATATGACCTAGTAATAGTGGGTGACTTCTCCTGACAGTTTGCATACAGGTCCATATGTCCGCTGCCTGGCTGAGCAACAGGGACTTTGAGGATCCCTTAAACTGCTCATACGCACTTTGATAATGTCACGGTTCAGTATGCACCGGATCTGAGATTTTGTGTTGTATTAGTGTGCGTTCCTTAGTTCCAGGCCATTGAGTAAATTGACTGCCAGCTGTAGTTAATTAGTGCTCGTTTATGTTAATTAACTTGTGCCTGTGTTCCTTATTTAAGCCTGTTTCAGAGCTTGGCAGACCAGAGATTGCCGTCCCAGCGCCATGTAAGTTTTGATCCTGGTTCATTTGTGGGTGGTACAATTTATTAAAAAGATACTGGGTTTTTTACTGCTACCTGGTACCGAGTGTATGTTTGTACACTTTTAAGGCCCAAGCATCACAGATAAAAAGATGCAAACAAAATATCCCTGCATTTTCCAGCAAGACTTAATATTTTACATTTGGTCATATAACAGATGGGTTGATCCAACGTGACTAACAAAGTGAGCACTGGGATGGCCATGACATCCCTGGAGCAATGAGGGATAAGGGTCTTGCTCAAGGACCTGCATTGATAACCACAGTGGACTTGGGGTTTGAACCTGGATGCATGGATATTCAGGTAAACATTTAAATAAAAAAACTAAAGAAATACAACTGTGTGTTTGCCTGGCCTTTAAATGTGTCAAGCAAGTGCAATCACACAATACATCATCCATCCGTTCATTATCTTCTGCTTTATTCTCTATTAGGGTCGCGGTGGGGCCCCATGCCCATCCAGGGGAAAACGTTTTGGGCGCTGGGCGGATACACCCAGGACAGGATGCCAATCTATTGCTTGGAACATTCATTCACTCACACACACACACACACAAACTCTATACGGGGCAATTTGGAGAAAACATGTGAAAAAGGTTGTTAAAACAATTTCATAGAATCTGAGTTATTTTAGATTAATGGAAACTCCACCCAGATTGGGATTAGAACAAGTAATCCCTCGCACTGAGAGGAGAACGTGCTAACCATTAAGCCACTGTGCTGCCCTGCTTTATAAATTGCTCCGGATAAAAGTGGCTGCTTAATGTAATAAATAAAACTTTAATATTGTTTTGGTGATAGCTTTATGTAATCACTGTATTGTATGTTGCGATATGTTATTTCTCTATCAACGCCCTTAGATCCCCATGCTATTGAGAGTCGTGTACAAACTGACTTCCACTTGGAATAAGAAAGTCGCTGGGAATTAAACCACCAAAGGAGCAATGTCAGCCAAAATCGTGCCAGAATCAACGCCATTAAAATCCCATTAACATAGCAAGGCCTTTTCAGTGGGTTAAATGTAAAATAAATGGCCTATTTTAAGCAAACACTGAATCAATACAGGCTCTGTAAATAGTCCCCATATTGTTCTGTTACTGTTAATATATTCTAGCTAGTGTATAGAACTATGAATCAAACGAAAAGTTGAACATGTTTATGCTTTTCTTAGAAAAGCAATTGTTTTTTAATGAATCGACCAGCAGGTGGCGATAGATTGCACAGGAAAAAATATTTTTCCGTGGTCTCATCAGTATGTCGTTAAAGTCAGTCCCAAATAGTTTATAATGTTATAAAGATTCAAACAACATACTCTTCACATAAAGTATTAAGGTCGTCGTAAAAGCTAATGTATCTGTTTGGCTGTCTATGATGGATTTGGTGTAGTGAGTTTTAAGCTCTCATAAAGTAGGTCCAGTATATCATGTACACAGACTGCAGTCATTTAAAAACATGGCCCTCCAAACCACTGGCTACTGAACTTTCATGCAGCATTGTAATCAAACCGATACTGTTTGTAATGTTTGTTACTTTCCCTTAGTTTGTTTCCCTAGCTCGTCTACAGGCCGCCACAAATCTTCGAAGGCATGACATTCGTTGCAAAATAATTTAGGATTAAACGGCCTTTGACTTCATATTTGCTGTTGTTTGACAACGTGGTGGTGAACATGAAGCTTCTGCTTCTGACTTCAACATCTGCCACATATCCCAGCGAAAAGCCAAGTATCTAATGCATCAAACAAAGCAGCACTCTATACGGCTTTTGGCAACATATTCACATTCACACATTTTACGGTATCCAGTTGTTCTGGCCACTGGGTAATTTTTCCCCGCAGAACATTGTTTAGCAAACAAAGCATTAAGATAGGCCACCTATTTTTGTAACATTAAAGTATGACATTTTATGGCAAAAAGTGAAGCATGATTCTAATAAAAAATGTTTTAAAAAAAAAAGCCTTGTTCCATGTTGAAGACTATTTTGATGAAGTTGATTTTTGTGTTTAGATTACTTTTTATATTTATATATTTTTAATATTTATATAATTTATTTTACTCATTGTCTGTGAGTGATAGATTGGTGCCCTGTCCTGGGTGTATCTGTCCAGTGCCCGAAATGCTCACCCCTGGATGGGCATGGTGAACCCCCTGTGACCCTAGTAAAGGATGAAGTGGAAGATAATGGATGGATGGATTATATTTCTCATATTATAATTTTAAAACTGAAAAAGATCTCAAGTCTTAAAATAAACCTCTTCAAATTAATGTCTCTTAGAAAGCAATACTTTGATTCTTTATAAATGATGAAAAAAAATTAAAGAGCACTACTTGCTTTGGAAATCTTGATTACCATGTGAACATACTGTAGACTAAGTACATAAATAGTTTAAAATCCCAAAGTGTTATAAACAAGTAATTAATAAGATACAAATTTAAAAAATATACCCGAATAAGTTTACCTGTATGGACTGTAATCACAGATCCTTACAAAGTTCATTTACTGTCTTCTGATTAATCTACAAGGGTAGCGGTGGTGAAGGGAGCAGGTTCCCCATGCCCATCTAGGGGAGAACATTTCGGGTGCTGGTAAGATTCATCCAGACACGCACTATATGGGGCAATTTAGAGCATTCCATTTACCTTCAATCCATGTTTGAATTGTAGGATCCTCAACCTGGATCCCCAGCGCTGAGAGGCGGCTGTGCTAACAACAGCACCTTGTCACCGACATGATTTTGTTGAATATCGATGATTATTTAATACATTTGTTGGCATGTTATTGGAAGTTGTTGTCTAACTTTATTATTGTTATTATTGTTATTCATTTTCTGCATAATCCTCTACTAGGATCGTGGGGGCGTTTTCCATGCCCAGCCAGGGGAGAACATTTTGGGCGCTGAACAGATGCATCCAGGACAAGGCGCCAATCATCACTGGGTACACTCACTCACACCATCACATACTATATGGGGCAATTCATATTTAATAGACCAGTAAATTTACCTTAAAAACACGTTTTTTCTTTGGACTGTAGGAGGAAACCCGAGAACCCGGAGGAACCCAACACGGACATTGGGAGACCGTGGAAATTCCACCCAGATTGGGATTGAACCTGGATCACCAGCGCTGAGAGGTGAGCATGCTTACGACTACACCACCATGCTGCCCTATTATATTTATTATAATTTTTTTTATCGAATGCAATTTATTTAAAATATTTTGTCTGACACTAATACAGAACAAACCTGCTGACGTTTGCAGTGTGTCTGAACAGTGCCTGGTAGGAATTAATGATCGGTACCTTGAGGGAGGGCAAGTGGGTTCATAATTGGAGTGTCAGAACAGCGTGAATGAGGCCTGCTGTATCTCATGTTCGAGCTGATCTCATTGCTCTTGCATGCAGGGTAGTGCTCACAGATGTGCAAATGCACCCAAAGCCCAGCACTCTTATTAACACAGCTTTCAGCACTGCGGCCAGACGTGCTGGCCGTGGGATGCTTTAATTGCATCCGAATGTCCGAGCGTGCCGCATCCTTGTGTGGCCACCATTACGCGTTCGCTGCCAGCACTCATGGGTGCTGCTTCAATGGCGCGATTTCTTCACATTCAGGGTTTCAGGGATTAAGACTGTCGCTTGTGATAAAACAGTCTTGAATTTGCCATGAGCAGACGAGTACACATGGGGGAAGCGGGGAGCAGGGCCTCTTCCTAAACCACTTATCAGATTTTTAGTTTTGTGTGCTCATGTGAGGGTCTGCCAATACATGGCCTTCATACATGTCCTTCTTGCTAGATTAGCTCATTTGCCACGCGAGAGGAGCACTACTTTTATGTCTATGATTTCATATAATGGGCAGAAAAGGATCCATGGATTGACTTAACACACCAGACAGACAAGAGGATAGCAAGGGTTCAGCTCAAAGATTCCTAGTAATCAAAGAAAATGGTGATGTGACATCACAGTGGGGTTCGGTAACCCGGAAACGATTATAGCCAGTTACCATTATGGTCCCAGTATAGCTGCAAGGGATGCTGGTTTAAATAAGGCTTATACTAGGTCACTAGTTTAAATAAGGCTTATACTAGGTCAAAATTGCTTTACTCTTATATTTACCGCAGAAATTTTTTTTTTTTTATTATATTTTTAATGTATTCTGGTTTTATACTATGACATTTTTGCAGTAAAGACGCCAATAACCATTGTTGTGCAAGTCAGGATTGGCTGATACTGTTATTTAAAATGCTATTTGACCGCTGATCATCAGTTGACTGCTCTTAATAAGGATGGCTTAGCCTTCATTTCAAGCCATATTTCAGATGGCCACTATGTATACAAACGCAATAAAAGCTATTATCAGAACCTCTGTATTTAGACAACCCAAGAGGTTTGTCTAAATACATTCTAGGATTCTAGTTATTAAAATGGCCCTGAAAAGACGTTGTGTTCTCCGTTTAATAGCCAAATGGTTTTCCATTGACAGTCTTTAAACATCTAATGACCCCCTATTCATGTACATTGTTGCAAAGCCTTTCGCACTGCATTGTGATCACATCCTTTTGACATGAATAAACACCTATAATCTCGACCTTTTAGATCTCTGTAAACAGAGCTGACAACAGATGAAACACATTTAGGCCTCGGGCTTCCAAATGCAAACATCTGTTTTTTTTTTAACCCATACATCTGCAACCAACCATTTTCTGAGTAAGCAATCTCACTGTCCATAAGGAAACACTTCTGACTGGCTAACTTCGGGCTGAGGGCAGAGTTTCAAAGAGCAGTTACAATGAGTTAATCTGGATAAGCTAAGCGTTTTAGTAAGCAAAGCAGAACAGGTAAAATAAGGACAATAAACATTTGTTTTTGAATAGAACAAGCCTTCAGTTAAAGGATTGGGTTCTTTAATGCAGTAAGATGCTCATTCAGCCCCACTACAATCAAAATGTGCTTAATTTTACTAACATGTGGTCTTAAAGATCACATTTCCCCAATGATAAAAGCTGAAGACAATAAGTTAATTGTCATCTTAACATAAACTAGTAATTCAAATTCAAGTAATTTATTTATATAGCGCTTTTTACAATAGTACATTGTCATAAAGCCGCTTTACAGTGTTACAAGCCTTTAAACCCCGAAAGAGCAAGCCGAAGAGACAGTGGCAAGAAGAAAAATCTCTGTTTTTTTGGGCGGCACGGTGGCTTAGTGGGTAAAACGTTCACCTCTCAGCGCTAGGGATTCCCGATTCAAATCCCTATCTGGGTGGAGTTTCCATGTTCTCCCTGTGTCCGCGTGGGTTTCCTTCGGGTTCTCCGGTTTCATCCCATAGTCCAAAAACATGGATCAAGTCAAATGAGTTCTCCAAATTGCCCCATATAGAGTATGTGTGTGTGAGTGAGTGTGTGCCCAGCGATAGATTGGCGCCCTGTCCTGGGTGTATCTGCCCAGCCCCCGAAACGTTCTCCCCTGGATGGGCATGGGGAACCCCACTGCGACCCTAATAGAGGATAAAGCGGAAGATAATGGATGGATTGATGTTGTTTTGAGGAAGAAACCTTGTGAGGACCAAGACTCAGTGGGGGACTCATCCTCCTTGAGCAACTGGGCAGCATGCAACTACAATATGTCTATGTATAGAGGAAAAAACATAAGCACCAAATATCCAATAGCATTACAGGGCAGCTACAAGTATAAGGAGTGCGTTCTGCTCCTTTTTGGGGACTGGGTAGTACTTTTCGCATCGTTAGTCCTTAATTGTGGGGCAATTAATCTTTAGTTCTTGTTATTGATATAATTTGTGTTTGCCCTGCCTGTGTCTTCCTTTGGACTAGTTAAGGACCTCCTTTGTCCCATTTAATTGTCATTTTTAGTTGTGTCTGTGTGTGCTGGCAATGTTCCAATGAGTTTTATCCTCATTACCTCTTATTTCATCTTGCGCTTAATCATCTACTAGGGTCACGGAGGGGTTTCCCATGACCATCCTGGGCAGATACACCCAGGACAGGACATCAATCTATCCCTACACACACACACACACACACACACACACACACACTGTAGGGGCAATTTACATTGAACGCAAGGGTTTAATAATTGAGATTTGTCCAAGATTGTATGGATTTAAGTGTTTGAGTTCATCTGTACTTACCCTGCTTGCACGCAGACATGGATGCATCATGATCTTGGAAAAATGTGCTCTACTTTGCGTTTGTGTGTGTGTTAACCTTGGCTGTAGCGCTGTGGAAGGAACCTGGAGAAAACCCACACAGACACGAGGACAACATGGAAACTCCACTCAGATCGGGATTCAAACCTGGTGCTGAGAGGCAAGTGTGCTAATTACCAAGCCACCTGCTCTGCTTTCATTTGTATTAAATCCCAGAGAGCGTTCTGCAATCTGATTGTCACAAAAAACAAAGTTGAGTTATATAAAATATCGGTTAAAATTAACTGATAATAGCCGATTTTATGGTCTCTGATGTTCATTCATTATGTTCCACGTAATCCTCTATTAGGTTCGTGGACGGGATCCCCATGAAAATGTAGGGGAGAACGTTTCAAGCGCTGGGCAGATACACCCAGGATCAGTCACTTACACACACTATATAGGGGCAATTTAAAGCAGCCAATTTACCTTGGCTGTGGGAGGAAACCGGAGAACCTGGAGGAAACCCACACGGACACTGGGAGAACATGGAATCTCCCAGATTGGGATTCAAATCTGGATTGTCAGCGCTGAGAGGAGAACATGCTAACCACTAGGCCACCGTGCCTGGCTGCTGATGTAACAAATTCAAATCAATAACTGTTCTTCATAACTGTTCCTGTTACCTCCTTCCGGGTAACAAGGTAACGTATTTATGAGCTCTTATAATGTAAAATCATATGAATACTTGAGCTACAGACTACACTTTAAACCTTGCATCTCACTAAACGTGGAGGATTGTAGTCAGCTGGTTTTGGGAGTCTCCCAACTCCAATTACTCCGTTTACATGTGGCACTTCAAGATGGAAATTACTTTTGAAAGACACGGCTTTGTTTGTGCAAAAGCCACATGTTTATCCGGGTATTTAGACGAAACCCGATGCCATGCCACGCAGCGGCAACTGTGTGGGATGGCTAGTTTTAAAGATTGTTTTTGGGCACACCCCAGAAAGCAGCCGGCTAATCCAAAAGACTAAAAATGCAGGGGAATTGATCACAACGCCTAGCTTATGACTACTAACGTGTGAGAATGGTCAAGCAATTGTGATGGAGATATACATGCAGTTTTATATTTACATTTGGTCATTTAGAGGATGCTTTTATCCTAAGACACTTAAAAGTATCCCAACTTAATGTATGGGGTCAGTGCCATACAGAATCATTGGAGCAATGAGAGTTAAGGGTCTTGCTCAATGACCCACATTGGTAAAATCAGTGGACCTGGGATTTGAACCCACAACCCTTGGGTTGTTAGTCAGTTAGAAATTTTGTATTTAAAGTAACACTTTCTATGAATTCTGTATTCATAATGCATTATAAACACATTCCTGAAGGTTTATAAAGTTTTTAAAATGTTTTCGACCACTTGTCACTTGTAAACTCCTGTTATTGTTCATAACTGTTTATATTAACACATATTATTTTAACACAAAGTGTTAAAAGAACATTCCATAAGGCTTTATAACACAAAGTAAAGTAATGCATAATAAATTGTATATTGTACCTGTGAAGATATAAAGCCTTGTGTTTAAAGAATGTTCCCTTCAAAGAAGTGCTTATAACTGTTTATAACAGCTTATAGGCTTTAGTCACAGGCATTAGATGGGGATAGATGGATACTTTATTGATCCCAAAGTAAAATTTTGGAACCCCTAAATTAACCAAAGGTAAAGTGTTGTCATTAATTACTTCTATAAAGGAGGCTGCATAATATTAGTACATAATTACTTATAAAAGATTATTAATGCTCTTTAGATTATTTATGTAATTTGAAATCATGTATTAAATAATGTCTGAAACTTGTAAAACTCTATATAAAAGTTTATATCATAATGCATTGTCAAATGTTATACATCCTTATGTCATGCATTATAAGTTCATGCATAAAGCTTTATAAAGTATTCATAATGCTTTTAAACATTTGTCATAAGCCTTTTTAATGTACAAAGATGTTCACAATCATAGAAAAAAATGTCAGAACAATTTGACATAAGGCTTTAACACAGTGACATAATGCATTATAATATGTGTTTAAACGTTTGATTCTTTGGATGTTTAGACATTTTGACTTAAAACAAAATGATTACAGTCTGTAATAAGCTTTTATAAGGTATTATGTACTGCTATGTTTGCAAAAAAGAGGTAATTAATGACCTCTTTATGCCTGTAATGAGAGCTTATAAGTTTTATAAACAGTTATAAGCACTTAAATTCACTTTCAGGAAACACTTTCACACGTAATTAAACGTTTTAAGGCTTTGTCACTGGTCTCTATAAGAAGTGAATGAACAGTTAAAATGTATAATTTATAAAGCATTATGTGACTGTTATAAAGCCTTATGGCATGTTCTTATATAAGAGTGGTTATGTCCATCTATGGACATTTAACAAAGGCTTATGACATGTACTATACAGCATTATAAATACTTTAAACGTCTTAAAAAAAAAAAAAAAAAATTATATATATATATATATATATATATATATATATATATATATATATATATATATATATATATATATATATATAGTATTACCAACATTTTATGTACATTATCAGAGGCCTATGACCTATGATAAGCGTTATGCATACTTAATAAAGTTTTATTAATACACTTATAATGCATTACACATACCGGATTTATAGTGTTACCAAATTTTCTAGTCTATCTGCTTCCCCTTGTGTACAGCAAATATGAGAAGACTGGATACTTTTAGCTGTTTGTGTCATAGATAAAGTTAATTAATTTGGGAGTGTAACGTCTGGACAAAATCGATGGCTATTTCCCAACAAGAAATAAAAGTGACATTCATTTTGGTTCAGTAAAAGCACAGAGGAGACCTGAAGAAAAAAGGACCTTTGTTTGTACTGCTTAGGAAACAAACTCCGGACCTTCACGATGAGAGTCGGAAGCCACCATGCGGCTCCAAACAGATATCTAAATCATTAGCGTTTTCTTTCTGCCTCCCGGCAGTATGCCCTCTGAACCCGGGGGTTAAGCGGCTGTGAGCTTCCTGACCCCGCTGTATTCCCCCTGAATATTAAAAGACTAGTTATGTCATTAAGCGCCCTGATATAGAACATGGCCTCATTTTCAATGAGGGCCAATAAGTGCAGAAGGCCCGGGGATGACCGTATCTTTCATGTGAGCTATTGAGAGACATAATAACAGCGCACAGAGGAAGCACAGGGCATTTTAGGTAGAAATTATGTGGTCGCAGGCCTGCTGGCTGTAATGTTTTGCCTAAATCCCCCTAACTTTCACTCTCCTTCCTTCTCTCGCTCTCTCTCTCTGTTGCACTCTTTCTCCCTCGCATTGAGTTTAGGTTATAGAGATGAATGAGGTGCACTCATAATAAAGACATTCTGGATGATGTGAGGCAGACCAGTTCTACTGACAAGGATTATTGCGTTCTCCATTTTGCTGCATTTAATCTGTAATGTTTAAAGGAAAACATTTTAACCTGCTTACCACGAGGAGTCTATCTACATTCAGTCTAAACAATTAAGCTCTATGATTGACATTTTGTTGCACGAAAAGTCTAAACCTCGGACAATGAGATGCTTTTACACGGCTGAAGTGAATTAGTAGCTATTCGTTATCTTCGTAACACTAGACAGCAATTACAGCAGGACTTGCAACAGGTCGAAATCTAAACAATGACTTTAAAAAGGGTTCTAAACAATTCTCCCAAATTTATATATATATATATATATATATATATATATATATATATATATATATATATATATATATATATATATATATATACATTTTTAGTATATATTTTAGATTTTTTTTAAGTTGTGCTGCTATATTTTATACTAAATCTAATATTCAAATTTAAAAACTTTTAATTCTACCACTTATAGAAAATGCTTAGGGTCAAAACTGGGTTCGTGAAACAGAATTTCATTTTCATTCCATGTACCACATGTGATGTTTCCTTGAATACTTAAATTTTTAGAAAATTTATAATGGGTTATCAATAAAAAACTAAACAGAATACAAGTATTATTTTTTATATTTGGTCTGAACATCATTAAATGAGAATTCTGTTGATCTAGGTGTAAAATTGATAGCAGAATTTACAAAGTAGAGTATTAAGAGTAATAATGTTCACTCTTTTATTTAAAAAAGGGTGTCGTAGCTCAGTGGTTAGGGTGTTGGGCTATCAATCTGAAGGTTGTGGATTCAAATCCCAGATCCACTGAAGTTACCAAAGTGGGCCTTTGAGCAAGACCCTTAATCCTTGATGTTCTGACCCAAACCATCAAGTTGGGAAACTTGGAAGTCACTTTGGATGAAAAAAAGCGTCTGCTAAATGACCAAGTACATTTGTAGAGTGTAAAAACCACCAATAAGCAAGAAACAATTTGCAGGAAATGTCATCACAACCCTGAGCCAAGAGGGAGGGTGGTAAAAAATATTTTGCTCCATCTTGTGTAATTTGGCATTGCAAAATCAGAGCTTACGCCTAATTTGCACACCTCAAAAATACAGTAATGCGGTCTGACTCATGTGACTTCAGACCACAGATATTATTAATAGCATTTTATTTTAAGGAAAGACATTAATATCAATGTTAACCATCCAAAAATAGTTAAAAACACATTTATTATTGCTGAAAGACTGGTGAAGTCAGGAAAGAGGTTTCTTCACTTAAGAATAACAAATGAATTTAGTACGTGTCTGCCATTGGTCATAAATGTTGGATTTGTGTACTTATCCTCCAAGGCGGTTGAGCAAAGGATTCGTTTGCAGATGCATGTTGTACGCAGTTAATTGCACTTGAGGTTGTAACTGTGTGATCTCAGGGTGCTTGTGTTTGCATGTTTAACATTTCTAAGTCCCGTACCACACAGACGCATGTGAAAAATGAGTTTTCACCTTTCACAACCCGGAGCATGCGGCAGGCGCAAGGTGCCCGCTCGCCAATCTGCGCTGCCTGACCTTTGCCCCTTAGAAGTGTAAATAATTAAGAGGGGGTGTTCTTTAAACTAAATTGCAGACTGAGAGGAAGCAGAGGTGACCTCAGGCCCCTGCATCTCCTCAGGTGCTTTGACAGGCATACTAATACCCCAGCTTTGCTTATTAGTGCACAATGCCTCCATTATGACTCCATTTAGGTCTTTATTTAACTCTGCTCTTTAATTCCCCATGTCATGATTGGAGTCACTTTACAATACATATTTAGGTGCTGGAACTAATAGAAGTCTACACTTTCGATTGGGAGCTAATTATTAAATGATATCTAAAAGCTAAAACCAATTAAAGTCACACAATCAACAGCCTCCTACTCTGTATGACTAATAATAAAATAATAATATTAATGAGGGGAAACTGCAGATGTTACAGTTGCTCAAGGTGCAAAATGTACTGTATATAACCTTAAGAGAGTATCAATAAGTGCAGCACTAGAAAAAAATACAGCACTAGAATTTAAAAAATAAAACATGATAAAGATAAAGTGGCAGTGGTGACACATTGCACCATAAGTTAAACATATAATGTTTAAGCGCATGTATTTTTGTATTGCACGTATAAAAACTGTGTACTATAAAATTCAATATTGTACATAGATGATTCAATTTGAGGTTGTGGTTCATTTTGGTTGTTTTCTTTTGGAGTTTTGACTATATTCATAATACATACACTTTTAAACATATGTATGTTCGACAATTATCCATCCCTCTATTATCTTCGGCTTTATTCGGGTTGCGGGGGGGTTCCCCATGCCCATGTTTGACAATTATTATTATTATTTTTTGTGGGTGTTCCATTTGCTTTTTTATCTTTTGTTTGTTACCAGTACCAGTCAGTTGAGTACCAGTCAGACGTTTACACACCTCCTTTCCTCTTGCTCTATTGTCCATTTCCTCCACTTACCATATATAATTTTACAAATACAGACTGTAGTCCATCTGTGTTCTTTGTTGTTGTTAGTCCCCTGGTGGTTCTCGGTTCTATATTGATCAGGATCATCACAGATCTAATTTGGGTGGTGGATTGTTTTAGTTGGGCAGTGATGTGGTGAGAGGATTTAAGTGCAGCAGGAGTTTCATTTAAACACCTCAGTGACACTGCTGGGATAGGAATAATGCCCCATCCCTGCTCTGTGGTGGTACTATTGGGGTTCTGACCATTAGAACAGAGTAAAGGGGACGTACACAGTATTTACTGTAGAACCCAAACAGATGAACTACAATCTGGAATTGGAGAACTACAAAGTTCATCTTTACAGGAAGTGGAACTGAGAACGTGGACAATAAGTGGAGCACAAAGCAGGTGCACCCAAACTTTTGACTTTCGGTATTTTATTCATACAGAGGAAGAGAAAGAGATAACATGTACAGTAATATACCGGTACCTGATTATTGTTGAAATATCAGAGATACTGCTCAGTGGTTAGGGTGTTGGGCTGTCATTCTGAAGGTTGTGGATTCAAATCCCAGGTCCAATGAAGTTACCAATGTGGGTCTTTAAACAAGACCCTTAACTCACATTGCTCAAGGGATGCTATTTCAACCCTATGCTCGCTTTGTAAGTCATTTTGGATAAAGGTGTCCGCTAAATGTTTGGTCGTAATTACAATAACCTTTTCCTGAGAACTATGGCTTTGATTGTAAACTGAGCCGGCAGTAGCTTTAGCTTTGAGAACTATAACCTGATTGTAAGATTAACAAAGAGCTCTTCTGATCTTTCTGCTGTGTAAATATACACCGTCTGTGCTTTTAGAACGTCTGATCCATTAACACTTTTTATAAACGGTAGCTGACGACTTCCACGTTGGTGACACCTGGCCCATGGTTTATTTTGCTCACCTGAAATGAGTTTCCTCACATGAGTAGACTGAATCACATTGTTGATGGTTGGTTAACAGTGCATGTCTGTCATACCACCACTAATAACCTGCATTATCTCCTAAACGGATAACAATTGTTACCCAAATAGACCTCGACTCAATGTTGGTGGTTAGGGAAAAAGTGCCTCAGGGGTGAAGTCTAGGCTGTGATAAAGGAAAAACAAGGACTACGTGATCACTATCTCAGTTCAGCACTATTATTGCCGTTAGTAATTTTAGTTCCAAGTCTGTTTATTATAATGTTTTAGATATGTTTATCCTTCCGAAACCTCTGTAATTTCCTCTGCCCGATATAAAATGAACCAGCGATGACAACATTTGCCTTATGCCGGAACATAATTTGTGCGTGGAATAAACAGCATGGAACTACCAGCTGCACCAACGAGGTCTGTGTTTATAATAATTTGGCCAGTGAGTGTACACTGTGTTTAAAAAAAAACCCAAAACACGTCTGCATTGTTGCACTTAGACCAACACATCACCGCCTACCATATCACTACTGTGTTAGTGTTCCTGCCGTGCTGAGAACACGTTATTACTCAAACAGTATCAGGTCAGTGAAGGTCTGCAGTGGTCCGAACCATCCATCCATTATCTTCCACTTTATCCTTTACTAGGGTCGTGCCCATCCGGGGGAGAACATTTCGGGTGCTGGGCTGATACACCCAGGACAGGACGCCAATCTATCACTGGGCACACACTCACTCACACAGACAAACACACTCTATATGGGGCAATTTGGAGAATTCACTTGACTTTGATCCATGTCCACTGTGGGAGGAAACTGGAGGAAAACGGACAGGGACACGAGGAGAACATGGAATCTCACATGCATACTATAAAGGTTTTTTTTTTTTAGATAGGGATGATTTAGAGCAGCCAATTCACCTTAAATCTATGTTTTTGGACTTTGGGAGGAAACTAGAGGAAAATGGACATGGGCAAAACATGGAAACTCGCATGCACACTATATAAGGGCAATTTAGATAGGGTTAATTTAGTGCAGCTAATTCACCTTGGGTCCATGTTTTTAGACTGTGAGAGGAAACTTGCGCAGACACGAGGAGAACATGGAAACTCACACGCACACTATATAGGGGAAATTTAGATAGGGATGATTTTAGAGCAGCCAATTCATCTTAAATCTATGTTTTTGGTCTTGATATGGATTAATAATATGGTTCCATAAGGGGACAGCACGTGGCTTAGTGGTTGGCATGTTCTCCTCTCAGTGCTAGGGATTTCTGGTTTGAATTCCAATCTGGGTGCAGTTTCCATCTTCTTCCCGTGTCCACGTGGGTACCTCCAGGTTCTCCGGTTTCCTCCCACAGTCCAAAAACATGGATCAAGGTCAACTGAATTTTCTAAATTGCCCCATATAGAATGTGTGTGTCTGTGAGCCAAGCAATAGATTGGCACCCTGTCCTGGGTGTATCTGCCCAGCGCCTGAAACGTTCTCCCCTGGACGCGACCCTAGTACAGGATAAAGCGGAAGATGATAGATGGTCCTATAATCTTGTTTTTATTTTAGTTATCCCAGAAATACTGTCTATATTTGTTTAGTTTTGTTCGTTGTGCTTATTAGTCGAAGTTAGCATTTCTTCGGTTAGTCCATCTAGTCAGAAATAAAAAATCGGACAAACATTGTACAACAGCTATGCTTTTTTTTCACTGGAAAACGACGTAGTCCAAATAAATTCGGAATTGCAGGTTGCAAAGGGCACTCTTATTACATGTCCCATCTCCATTTGTTAGTGCAACAGTCTTAACCATGCTTGGCTTACAAATTACCATCTGGACTGCCAAGTGTGGATGATCTACAATTTCATTCCCTTTGGATAAATAAACAAGTCCAAACCAGGCAGTAATGACCCCTAGCGCTTTTGTCTTTGTCCTTGATATAGATATGATGGAATTCAAATGCAATCGTTAAATTCTATATATAGTACTTGGATCAATCTGAGAAAATAAATGAGCTGTCAGGGCGAAAGTATTTACAAGCGATCCACAATTGGGGTCAATTTGTTGAATTACTCGGGGATGGAAAGAGGCAGAGGGTCTATTTAGAGGCTCGTCTGCAGCAGTTTTATTTGTGCATGAGAATGCAAAAAAACCCAAAAAAACATGCTGTATAATCTCCATCTTCCAGATACAGTAAATTAAGTTGGCCTTTAAATGTTACTTATATAATGTTACAATAAGTCAATATTTTCCTCAGTAATATTGTGTGAATTGCAAACATGTGGATTTTGTAGTTAAGTTGTCACTGAATGTTAGTAATCTGTTCAGCTCTCCTATCCTTTAAATAAAAAAGCAGCATGAGAAAAGTCAAAGAGTAAGTGTCATTTAAAGGGTGGCAGATTACAGTGATGTTGCTCTTATGTTTGTTATAATAACAGTGCTATTATAAGAGTTTTATTTGTTTTAATGGGGTTTGAACTCCATTTTCTCCTCTGTCAGCACCTTGTTGATCTCAAATAAAAAAGAGAAAAAATTTAGCAAATAAAATAATCGGTTCATTGGGTTTAGTTTCTTTTGTAACTAATGTAGCGTTTAATAGAACTAATCCCTAGGATTAAAGTTTAGATCTTACGTTTGTCACTTGTACAGAGTTATCCTTTGCTTTTACATGAAATTTATTCACCCATATATAATTTTAAATAAATGACAAACTAAACTTAATGGTGAGGCACCCGTGTCCTCATTCTTCAATTCAGTTTACAAAATGCATTTAAATTCCTGGTACAATTCCTAGAAATAGTGAAGAATCAATATTTTATATAATATACTTATGCATAATACAAATATACATGTATTAAACAATGTAGTTAATAACCTAATATTTTATGTCTAAAATAATTTGAAAAAATCAATAAAAAAAATGTTAAATGTTAATTTAACTAGAGGAGAATTTAGAGGAGCGGCACGGTGACTTAGTGGTTAGCATGTTCTCCTCTCAGCGCTAGGGATTCCCGGTTCGAATCCCCATCTGGGTGGAGTTTCCATGTTCTCCCCGTGTCTGCGCGTGTTTCCTCCGGGTTCTCCGTTTTCCTTCCACAGTCCAAAAACATGGATCAAGTCAATTGAGTTCTCCAAATTGCCCCATATAGAGTGTGTTTGAGTGATGGATTGGTGCCCTGTCCTGGGTGTGTCTGCTCGGCGCTCGCGACATTCTCCCCTGGATGGGCATGGGGAACCCCACCGCGACCCTAATAGAGGATAAAGCGGATGAGAATAAATGAGTGAATGAATGAATGAATGAATAATCTAAATTCTCAGTCATCTCTCGGCACTGGGGATTCCTGGTTCGAATCCCAATCTGGGTAAAGTTTCCATGTTGTCAATGCATTTAAATTGCTCCATATATTGTCTAATTGTGTCTCTGTGTGAGTGAGTGGGTCCAGCGATAGATGATAGATTGACGCCCTGTCCGGAATGCATCTGCCCAGCACCTAAAACATTCTACCCTGGATGGGCATGGGAAACCCCCCCACCTCAACTCTAGTCGATTAACCGGGAGAATCTGGAGTAGTAGTGCTTATATGATATGGCTTTCAGCTTTACATTTATTACTTTTTACATTTATTTATTTTTGTTTATTTAACTTCAGTGGACCTGGGATTTGAACCCCAACCTTCAGATTGGTAGCCCAATGGGCTATCAATCTGAAGTTACCAATGTGGTTCCTTGAGCAAGGCCCTTAAACCTCATTGCTCCGTGGATGTTGTGATTAACCCTGTGCTCACCTTGTAAGTTGCTTTGGATAAAAGCGTCCATTAAATGACCAAATGCAAATGTTATAAATGGTACAATCCACACACTGGTGTCCTGCACTGTTAATGGAGTTTTTTCCTGCTCCATATATTGTCTAATAAATTGTCGCTTCGGTTTGCACTTTGCTGGTTCAGGCTTAGATCACCAGAAAGCTGCTTTTAGACAATGTATTATTGTAAAAAAGCACTATAAAAAATCTTGAATTTGAACATTTATATCTTTCCTGAGCTGCGTCAGCCAATATATTTTTACCAACTGACTATCTCAGGATTAATGAGATTATCAATATGTTTGGTACTAATAAAAAATTATAAAAATCTTGGTTTACTTTTAAAATTCAAGCATACACAATAAAAAGCACATTAACAACTTGATTGGCTATAATTTTGTCTTTTTTTTGATTGCAAGACCCAGTGGGCCAATAAAGTAAAAATCAGATAAGGAATGATTCGCTAGAGGCACAACTTTTAAAATAAACTAAATGTTGGACCTGTTAGTAGGAAAGTGTGTGCGCTGTGCTGCTCTAATTCAAGAGAATTACCATCACATTCATTTGACTGGTGCATTCACAGCTGTGATAATAGCGAGGGGCCCTGCAGAGCCTTTAGCGGCCATGGGGCCTGCACAGCGTCTGCAGAAGCCAACATCCCGACTCGTGCCTGTGCAGGTATCTGGGTTCAGTCGTGCCATCTTGCTTGCAAATCTGTGAACGTTCATCTTCCCTGATGTGCACGAGCCTGTGCACACTCACACTGCCACATGTCCTCTCCTTTGACTGTCGTCTTTAGGGAGAAAGACAACAAAAATGTACTCGCATGTTTGCTTTTGCCTGGGCAGAGTGTTTATTTTTTGTTTCTTAGGTTTCAAAGTGTGGGCAGTAGACTGGAGAGGAAACCAGACTCGTTAAACTAAAAGTGCTTTGATTAAATAGTTCTTTTAGCGTGGTAACAGAATGTGGCAACCGTCTTCTTCGTGATATTATAGAGCCGGTGACCCAATGAAGAGAATAGCAAGATTTGTGGTAGCTCAATGGTTAGGGTGTTGGGCTATCAATCTGAAGGTTATGGCTTCAAAACCCAGGTCCCAATGTGAGTACTTGAGCAAGACCCTTAACCCCCATAGCTCCAGGGATTCTGTGGTTGGTTGTTTTGGATAAAAGCATCTGCCAAATGGCCAAATGTAATGTAGGAAATAAGTTTGAGGGTAAGGTAGCTCAGTGGTTGGGCTATCAATCTGAAGGTTGTGGGTTCAAATCCCAGGTCCACTGAAGTAGCCAATGTGGGTACTTGAGCAAGGCCCTTAACCCCTTATTGCTCCAGGGATGCTGTGACCAACCCAATGCTCACTTTGTTGATCTTTTTGGATAAAAGTGACTGTTAAATGACCAAATGTACATGTAATGTAGGTAATAAGTTTAAGGTTATGGTAGCTCCATGGATGGGCTATCAATCTGAAGGTTGGGGATTCAAATCCCTCTGAAGTTACCAATGGAATGACTGAATTTTTTGAATCCTGAGGACAACACCCCCCCCTGATTTTGCTTACCCCAGGAAGGCACCCTTGTGCTATTTATATAAATATTATAGCCACCACCCACCCCCAGCCTCACATTTAGTGATGTCTTTCTCAAATGAGTTTTCTCTCCTGATTTGATGATGTTAACATTAGTTTGTAGAAACTTTACCTGTCTTTGTTTATAAAAAGTGTTAGATCCAAAGTCACAATATATACTGTTGTATATGTTGTGCCTATAATATGATTATAACATTTACTACAATTGAAGGTGCTCATTGCTCCAGGGGATCAACCCTGTGTTCCAACCCCTTTCACTTTGTTGGTCGTTTTGGATAAAAGCATCTGCTTAATAGCCAAATGTAATTTAGATTATAAGTTTGAGGGTATGGTAGCTCAGCGGTTGACCTATTAATCTGAAGGTTGTGGGTTCAAAACCCAGGTCCAAAGAAGTACCCATTGTGGCTCCTTGAGCAAGACCCTTAACCCTCATTGCTCCAGGGATGCTGTGGCCACACTTTGTGCTCACTTTGTTAGTCACTTTGATTAAAAAAAAAAATTACAAAGCGGCTCCTTCAAAGTTTTGGTCATTAAAAATCATTGACATATTTTAAAGTGAATATTGTTAAGCTTATTTGATTGCACATTAGCTAAAAAAAAATGACAATTTTATAACTTAATAATATGATTCATATAAGCATTCGCTGAGTGATTTATTTAATAATAGAAAAACCTGCCAACATGCATTTAGTCTTATGTAACTAGGCCTGTCTTGTGCGGAGCAAATGGGTGAAATTAAACAGAGCATCGTGTGCGCACCAGATCATATACAACTGTACCGAATAGTTTCTCATTTAAATAGACAGCCAATTGGCTCGTATGTTGGAATGCGAGCTAGAGAAGTGCAAATGAATGCGATTTCACACTGAGTCACTGTGAGGGATCGTGGCCAATCACATGAAGTTCTGAAATACTTTTATAACGTATGAAGCTGGTAAAACAAGACGGTGTGAATTTGTGTGTATGTGTGTGTGTATATATATATATATATATATATATATATATATATATATATATATAATATACACACACACATATGTATATGTATATGTATATGTATCTATATATGTATGTGTGTGTGTGCTTCACGTATGAAGCTGATAAAACAAGACAGTGTGAATTTGTGTGTGTATGTATATATAGGTGTGTGTGTATATGTATGTATATGTATGTATGTATATATATATATATATATATATATATATATATATATATATATATATATATATATATATATATATATATATATATATATATATATATATATATATATATATATATATATATATATATATATATATATATATATATATATATATATATATATATATGCACATGTAAATCTAAGACTTTTTGCAAATCATAAACAAAACAAATAAAAGAGCCAATGTACTATAAAGGTTCTTAATTAATAAATAATTAAACAGCGGTATTGTTGTTGTTAAACCATACAGTTTGCTTGTCAGGCTTTGGTTCATTCCTAGGTTGCAATGTTTGAAACTGTTATCATAAAGGGATATTCCATGAGATGTTTTAAATACTGTATATTATAATGATCCAGGTTATTATATTTAGTTCAGTACAGTAACATCAGTATTTTATGATGCACTCGGTGATTACGTTAAAAGGTTTTCGGATCCTGGAAATTTGTTTTCAAAGGCCTGCAACAACACATCATGATTTTAGACTGAGCAGAATTAGCCCATCTTCTTTCAGAGCACATTAGTGCAAAATTTGATCTGGAGCTTGTTCCATTCTCGAATGCAGCAAGTTAGCCAATTGCAAAAGAGCCATACATCTGGAAGAACTCTATGATTGAATATTGAATAAGGAAACATTACATTTTCAAATCATTTTGCAGTGGCTTGCAGTATGTAAACGATTCTGAGTAAACCGTAAGTAATTGACATTCATATTACCCGCAGAATTTGTTTATATAACATTTTAGATTTGCAGTAATCAGTACTAAACTCTTCAGTCATCAGTCATGCTTTCATGCATGCATAAAGTTTCTTAACAGGTGTCTGTAGTGGACTGAAAATGTGTGTGTGTGTGTGTGTATTGTCATTCTTGCCAACACTAAACCATGCAATTGGAGAATGTTTGTAAACTGTCTGTCCTTTCTCAAAAGTGCCCAAGAGATTTGCTTCAGGAAGTCAAATTACAGCCCAACTACCTAATTTGGCTCAAGGCCTTTTGCTCTATGCATGAGCGCTCTTAATTGCTGCAGGTCCCCGTTTTCATTTCACTATCTGTAGGCATAGTTTTCTCCAACGACTCCAGGCAACACTCAACTGTCATGCTTGTTTCCTGATGTCATTAGCCAGATATAGTTGGAAAATCAAACATCCCAAATTGCAGACTTACCATAAAATGCTTTCCTAATTTGCGAGAACTCACTTGATTTACGTATCGGGGAACAAGAGCGTGCCAATCTAGCAATTAATTTGGGATGTGCTCTTGCAGGAGGAAAATATGACTGCTGCAATTATAATTGAAAAAGGTTCGATCTCTCACAATAAAAGTAAGTAAAAAAATTGAAAACAGTATAGAATAGCTGTTTTGTCACATATAAATTGTGAAAAGTATAAGTGGCTACAGCGAAATGAGCCAGCAACCCATTTGTCAGGACAGAAAGACAGGAGTGAAAAATCGGATTGTGCAATACATTGCAAAAGATAAGTGATAAAAAAAACAGCCCTGAGACTATGCATCTATGAGCACAGTGTGGGAACGTCACTTCATGTACTTCACAGTATTCACTTCGTGTACTCATTATATTATTTGATTAATAATATTATATTCATGTGTGTGTGTTGGGCGTAATGTGTAATCAGCGTGTCATTCCCTTTAAGAGCCAGGTGTGGTCTGACTTTGGCAGATTGCTATTTCAACGTCACAGTGTGCAACGGCGCAATTTCCTGCTGGTGAATAATATTATTTTATCTTGATCTATATTTTATAGATCGCAGATATACAATAAGAATAGCAATAAACATCGGACTGTTGCCGTCTTTCTAGGTTGTCGCGGTGGGGTTCCCCATGCCCATCCAGGGGAGAACGTTTCGGGCGCTGGGCAGATACACCCAGGACAGGGCGCCAGTCCATCGCTGGGCACTCACTCACTCACACACACATTCTTGGATGTAAACTTGGATGTGCAACCAAAAAAACCTTTCCTCTCATTACTTATATAATAAACATATACAATTTCTACCTATCAGACATTTTAACATTAAGAGGTTCTTTATAGCCTACCGTTTTGTATCAAAACAAATCTAATAAAGACGAAGCTTAATGACTATTGTACACGTATCCCCCCCCCATTAGCTCTGTTAAAACCGTCTGCGTGAGAAATAGCTAACTGATGACAGCCTGTTTCAATGCATTTACATTTACTTCACTTCGTTTCATGCTCACTTCTCAGACACATCATGCTCTAATGGAGCAATCTTTCAGGAAGGTGTTGGCAATTATGACGTTAGCCTGAGCAGCCGACTTCGAAACAGATGTAGAGTTGCCCGTCTGTCAGCGAGGATGCTGTCTGCTCCCACTTCCACCAGACTATTGACAGCTGCTGTCACCTACCGGTTTTAGCGAGCCTAGTGTGTTTTTTACCTGCTGTATACACCCCTATACATTTAAATTGATTTATGCTTTAATCCATCCATCAGTGTTTAGATATTTGCTATGCCTTATGTTGATTTCTTATACAAATTGAGTATAAAATCTTTAATGTACCTTTACTGTGAATATACATTTATTAAACCACTGGGTAGCATTCCAGCCATTATTCTTTTCTACGCACACAAAAAAAATCCCAGAGTGATATTTAATATGGCAACCTGCAGATATAAAGTCTAAGTAGGCCTCTCGACCACCCTGAGGGACTGCGGCAGTGTGTGTTGGCTGGATGTGATAAATTGGTCACATGGTTGAACCCAAAGGTTGGCAAATTAACAGTTAATTAGTGTTTGATAAATAGCAGATCTGCACTAGACCCTCAGCTGCTGAAGGCCCACTCTTTTCCCCATTGAGCTAAGGCAAGTGTTTATGCGCTGGTAACAAGTGTCAGCGCAGATTGTTATGTCTGCATTTTGTCACATGCTGAGATTGCTCTCAGATGTGCACCCCGAAACAACCTAATCACTCACACACACATACACGCACACAAAACCTTGAGCCTTGCATGTTCTGACCTGCTTTTTACAATCTTGTAGACACACTTATCATCACCCATGACACTGATCTATTGGACCTTTTCTTTCAAGGCTTGGCACTTTTCCACGGCAGTGGAGTTCCAAAGTAGGAATAAATATATTTCCGTGGAACCCATTTGTCACAACATCACAAGTCATGGAAGGTGTTTATGGGAAAAATATTTGGTTATGAGACACTGATGACAACAGGAGTAAACTATACGAGTGTAAATATTCTAATCTACCATGACATAAATGATGACTGTACTACCAAAGCCCCAATCCCTCATTTTGTTAAATATGTTCAGATAAGATTTTTTGGGGAAATAATACAGACCGTTTTTTTTTCTGACAACAGTATTTAAAAATCGATTTCTTTTTTTTAATTGAAACTGTATTTGAAAATGATGTACATCATTAAATGCAACTCAAAGACAAAAAGCAATTATTCATCCGTTATTTTCCGTTTAATCCTCTAATACAGTAGGGTCACGGGGGGGTTCCCGATGCCCATCCAGGGGAGAACATTTCGGACGCTGGGTAGATACACCCGGGACAGGGCGCCAATCTATCACTGGACACACTCACTCATACAGGCACACAAACACACACTATATGGGGCAATTTTGATCATTCCAAGGTTGGATTCCCCGTCTCACCAAGTAATGAAGGCCCATTTGCTCCCCGGGTGCCATATGCTCCCAAGGCTGCCCATGACTCCATGCTCATGTGCTCAATGTGGAGGACAAATTCCTCTGTGTAAGCACTGTAAAATAAATCTTATATGAGTAATATAAAAACACATATAAATATGAATCTTATATAAAATTTTTTATTTGAGGCCAACCCATTGGCTCACATGCTGTGTCCAGTACTGACAATGGGCAAGCAGTGCCATATCTCAACCAGAAGCGGCCCAAATTTGTATGGTATATAGGTAGTACGTGAATTCAAGGCCTGACTTCAAAGACCGTTTGCAAATTCTGACTTTTATGCAATCAATTAATAAAATCCTATATATAAAATGTACCAGTATAACACTATACTATACTGCACTTTCACCACGTATATACTTAGCAATGGAAATATATAAGGCTTTGTGTTTTTGCGCTCCTCAGTGTAAACAATCATTTACAGTACATCAATAACACTTTATTACATGGTGTTAAGAGAGGACTTTTTTTCTGCACTCTATTTGCAAGTCATTCATGTTTCAACAGTCGAGTATGGGGGAGAGACCAGGAGGAAACAGAAGCATGTATGTACATTAATTACTCCTTGTGCTGTATGGCTGAAGAAATAATGTCTTTCAGTGCACAAGCTTACAGCCAGAATGGCCAGGCCTTTCGTCAGGCTAATCAACAGTGAATACACAGTTCATTTGATTTTCAAGTGCCGCAGATGTTTTACTTCATGGACCAATAAAAGAACATAACACTAAAACGTATAATGACAAAGAGCTGTGGCAAATGTATGCAACATGTCTTGGGCGGATGGTCGGGAACTTTTATTTCTGTTGGTTCAGCCAGGGTGAAGGAGTAGAGACTTCAACCTGTGCAGAAAACAAACTGCTTCAGCATCAGTTCCATCTGGTTTGCTCCAGATGCATGTAAGGCAATGAGGATCGTTTGAAAAAAAAAAAGGAAGAAAGAAAGAAACCTGAGACATGGCACACAGTGCCAAGCATTTATGGTTGAACTTCTATCAGAGGCCAAACGTCTAAATGTTTGTATGCTTTTCCAATCGGAGAAGGAAGTCATTTTGCGAACATTGGACATATTTTCAGCATGAAAACTATTGAGAAATCATTTGCAAACTAAGCAGCCACATCTGTACAGAGTTAAGGCCCTCGCATGCCTCAATAATGTGCCACAGTGTCAGGCCTCGGACATCCGAACTGATCCCCGCCGTTTAATCATCGGTTTGTCATCCCCGATTTGAATGGCAGGAGTTAAATCGAGCACGTGGTAAAGTAGAAATGCAAAACACGAGGGGGGGGGGGTGGAAGAAAAAAGGTGTCATGCAAGCAGCTCACCAAACCATTTCTGATGGGTGCATATTTTGTTCGACGTGTTCCCTCGCTGAGCAATCAGGCCGAATCGAAGCAGCTGCTGGAACTCTGAATGCCCCAATTGCTCTAATCAACACCGTTTGTGCCGTCTCCAGCAGCTGTGCGGAGCATGGGGCCGCTCTTAAGCAGAGTCAGGAACAATAACACTTATTTTATTAGTGCTTCTGGGAGGCTGCCAGATATGTTAAGAGTCCTATATGTCTTTAGAAACATGAGGCCCACACTATAGTCTGTATATAAAGGATGATCATTCTGATGGGTTTGGATGATCCTTCTATAAGGCAAAAAACAAAACAAAAATGTATCTACACAGAAGGAAAGAACATGTGGAGGGGAAATCATAACTTTTTCTAGACTGTTCTGCACTGCTTCAGCTCTTTACTTGATTGTGTAGACAATTCCATTACAATACTTCACTAATCTGGCGTTTTCCATTTACATGCATAACAACTATTTAGCTTAATGCCATGTGTTGATAGCTCTGGTTTGGCGAGCCAAGATAACGTCTATCTCCTGAATGTATATTTGTTAGGAACTTTCTTGACCATGAAAGCAATGCTGTGTAGAAACTTTGCCAACGGAGCTTGAAGGAGACCGAAGGCAAATGTCAGGTTCAGTTGTGTCTCTCAGTTTGGTCTTTCCTTGATCATTCCTAGACAAATCTTCCTATTTCTAACAACGTAATTGCAGAAGAAACAGCAACCAAAAGTGAGTAAATGTGGTTGGACTAGTTTAGTGAAAGACTTCCTCCTTGCCTTCCTTTTGGACATAGTCCCTCTCCAAACAAAGGCTACACGGGAAAAACAACATTGGTTGAAACCCCAGTGTTAATCAGCTGAGCCAGGCCCAATTAATACACCGGCCTGCTTTTTACCAGCCAACGGCCTGCTAGAAAAACAAAATACCACAGAGTCTAATGGCTCCCAGTCTGGACAGACTGAATGGCAACATTTAGTCGAATTCATCCCCATGAAAAGGTCAGAACGTAAAGAAAATGAAACATTTTAGCACTTTATACCATGGTCTGTCCATCACCTCAGCAAACAAAAACATACCCTGATTTTGATGCTCGTCATTTTGGTGACTGTTAATGCTTCCTAAACAGGATTCTAATAACCTGGTGCCACTAAAAGTTGTGTGGGTGGGTTTGCGAAGGAGGGATTTCCCCCCCCCCCTCTAAAAATTCCAGACTGAAGAGGTGAAACACATTCGGCTATTTCTGCAATAATCATCAGCGAGAACTCTAAACTAGGATGCAGGGTTTTAAGTTTAGGATGCCTCTGTTCTACCACACTCTTGTATGTATAACTATTGTGGAGCTGTAAAATCTCATGAAGGATATTACAAAATCGTCAACATGACAACCAGCTGGATTATTATTATTTTTTTTTTTTATAATGCCGTGTAAGTCTAATGCAAAACGGTGGTGATTAATAGCCCATCACAGCCATGTATGCTGGCAGCATTTGAGGGAGGTCAGCCTTGTCATTAAGTTAATGTGCACCTACAGTTTGGACTAAACACAGCACCTTTTATGGAATTATCATAATTAGTCGAGCCATTAGCCTTAATGGGGAGTAATGGCCAGTTAGATGCTATTTGGTAAAACAACAAGCCAGGGGCTGAAGGTGTTTTATTTCGACTCTATATTAAGCCAGCACTGGAAAGTAGAAAATGTTTCCAGATCGAGGGCAAAAATTGGCTCACGCTAATTCGCTTTCCACATCAAGCCAGAACGGGACCACCCACTTGGAAAATAAGACCTAACGTGCTTGTGTGCTCTGTGGTGACTCAGTCAGAAGGGAGTTTGCTATGAATATAATCCAGCTTTCTTGCTGAAGAAATTAAGCTTTTTTTTTTTTTTTTTTTTTAATGCTTACCTTATAATGTATATGTCAGCCGTTGGAGTGCAGGAGGGTCTTACTTTTACTATAAACAGTCAATTACTTTACCTACCAGTGACTTAAAAATGATACACTACAGTGAATGGAAGATAATCCACTAGAGCTGGCTTGTCAATCATGATGTCCAATTATGCTTACAGAGTGCAAGACATTGCCCCGTTTTGTAATATTTAATAATGTATCTGTGTATTTCCCTTGGGCCATTTTATAATCAGCTATGAGCAACAGATATGCTTCTCAAGAGAAATGATGGAGCATGCCCTGGTATGAAGGGTAGCCCTGATTTCTGTGGATAGGATGAGGCTTGTTAATCAAATGCTTTCCAGATCACACTTCGGCTCAGGTAATTACTCACTGTGTGGAAATTGCTGTGCACAAAGGCTTTTGTAAACACAGCCAATAACTACTTTAATTGCAGTTCAGGGTGAATGGTATTTAAGCTTTTTGGTATTTGAGTTGTGAGGTTCAAGAATGTGAAATATGAATCAGACATCCCTGGTTTTGCTATCTTGCGGGATTTATTGATAGTTGTTATGCCACAATTGGTGTCTGAGCTCATTTGTGGGTAATTTGCACTACACAAGTAACATCTTTATTTGAGGATGTGGTGTCAGCCCTCAGTTCCACAAAAGAGCGGCAACAAAAGTCCTGTCGTCTTCGTAGATAAATATTTTTATTAAAGATGATCTATTTCAATATAATTACATTTGAATTGTAGGATTTATTAGCTAATGATTATTTTACTGTACAATACACACCAGAGATTAATTATTATTTAAAGCTGGCTGTAATAATTAAATATTTATTATATTAAATATTAAAAACATTTTTAGTGATGCGTATAAAACAATAGGTCAATGGCTTTCATTTTGTTGCCTTATATTTTGTATAATGAACTGCAACAGTCAAGTTTTGCACCTACTTTTTAAATTAAGACCTAATTAATAAATACAATTTATTTTAAAGTTTATAAGGTTTATTGTCTCGAAGCAGCTTTACGTTGTCATTTGGGACCCAAGTGACTTGCTAGCATCATAAAATCAGAATACTTTATCAATTCCCTGGAAGAAAACAAATAAAGAGTAAAAAATAGAAATACTAGCAATAATAATAATAATATTAGTAGTAATAATAATAATGATAATAAGCGCATAATTCATTTGTTTATTCACTATCTGCCTCTTAACTTGTCCGAATGTCCCCTCTTAATTTTCGCAGTCCCAGTCTAGTCCAGACTGTTTAGTAACTAAATGCATTCGGACAACAGGTGGCCAGCTGACAGTTGAGATGATTTAGACTAAATGGAAAAATAAAATCAAAGACAGAAATTTGTTAGTAAAAGTAAGGCCTGAAACCTGAACTTGTGAGCACAAAATAATTAACTTGTGAGGGTGACATAATTAACAAGTGAGCACAATTATCATGTGAGTAAATTTTGTGAGCACGACATAGCACATGAGCATGACACAATAAACACGTGATCACAACATTAACTTGTGAGCGCAAAATAATTAACACATGAGCACAACATTAACTAGTGAGCCTGACATAATTAACTTGTGAGCATGACACAATTAACATGTGAGCACAACATTAAAATTGTGAGTATATTATGATTAATTTAAGAGCACAACATAATTAACTTGTGGGCATGACACAATAAACTTGTGCTGTGGATGTGTGTGTATGTATGTATACAGGACAGGACAGGGCGCCAATCCATCGCGGGCACACACACTCACACAGACACACTCTATATGGGGCAATTTTGGAGAATTCAGTAGACTTTGATGCATGGTTTTGGACTGTGGGAGGAAACCGGAGAACCCGGAGGAAACCTATGTGGACACGAGGAGAACATTGAAACTCCACCCAGATCGGGATTCGAACCTGGAATCCCTAGCGCTGAGAGGCAAACATGCTAGCACTAAGCCACTGTGCCGCATATAAATATATAATTTTATTTTATTTTTTCTTCTTTTTTTTTTTTACACTTATATCCCAGTGTGTGTATATATATATATATATATATATATATATATATATATATATATATATATATATATATATATATATATTACTAATCTCCCTTTAATGGTTCTGTAGAAAGAAAATAGGTAATGTTACATTTGATATTTTTTTTATTCACTTTTTATATTTGGCAATACTTAACACACATTTATTATGAATACAATTCTACTCTATTTTCAGCCAGCAAAAATGTGCAGAGTGTTCTATACTACACATACAATAAATGTATAACATCAGGTGGTATGGTTTTCATTTTCCAGCAGCCAGCTGTTCCATCTCTTCTTGACAAAACGCATTTATCTCCTTTCCGTTTAGCTAAACTGTGAATACCTTTCATTCCCTTGTTGCACAGTTTATTGCCGTCTAATGGCCCTTATTTTGGCTGTGCTTCTCTGTTTAGACATGCACTTTTCTGCTGCGACTGTGATTAAGTGGTGTCTTTTGCCTCGAAGGTGCTAATGAACCAATGCCAAAGTGGACTTTTTAAAAAAAAAAAAAAAAAAAAAAAAAAAAAAAAAACTAAGGTTCTCTCAAACAACGGTTTTAGTTTACACTTGATATCACCTTGCCTTACCAGTAGTTTTGTCTTTTTCTAAAAAAGCCTCAAAGTCTTGCTTTGAAAGCACATGTCTGAACTAGTGCTCAAGGAACTCCATCTGGGATTGGTCAGAGATGGTCCAAGTGCCCCGTACATGTGCAGATCCTTACTGATTGCATATGACAGCCTCTGACCTGCATTGAACGCATGCTGCTGCCATGGAAGATTGACGATTATTGATGCAGAAACCCACTGCTAATTCAGTGTTCAAGGTCAGTTTGTGTTCTTCAATGGGCCAAGGATATAGTTAGCTAACTGCCTTAACCTCATCACTGAGCACCAAAGTCATCGAAGTCAAGTTTTTTTTTTAAAGGACGGAAATATAATGACCTTGTTAAAGTATAGTAAAGGTATTTTTCTGGTTTGGGATTTGGACCGATAATGATTTAATATATTAGAGGTGGCAGTGTTCCAAACTTTAATTATAATATAATATATAAATGTAATTTAAGTATAATATAAGCATAAAACAACTAATTACATAAAGGTTAAAACTATCTTTTTATTTTCTAATAGTATACAAACATTTGCGGTCAACAAGGTGGCTTAGTACTAGGGATACCCGGTTCAAATCCTAATCTGGGTGGAGTTTCCATGTTCTCCCCGTGTCCACGTGGGTTTCCTCCTACAGTCCAAAAATATGGATCCAGGTCAATCAAATTCTCCGAATTGCCCCATATAGAGTGTGTATGAGTGTGCCCAGCGTCCTGTCCTGGGTGCATCTGCCCAGCGCCCGAAACGTTCTCCCCTGGATGGGCATGGAGAACCCCACCACGACCCTAGTAGAGGATAAAGTGGAAGATAATGGATGGATACAGACATTTGCAGGCAAATATTACACGATATATAGCTTTGTAGTGCTGATTTTATAGGTTTGAGTGTATACACACTAAAATGCATAAATGAAACTGTTAACAGGGTAGAACTTGGAATTGGGTTAACACTACTGATAGATTGCTGATGGTTGCCAACAATCTGATACAGCTGTGGGCTATTGTAACTAATTATGTATTCATTAAATCCTACCTGCACAAAAGTAAGCACATGTTGAACACTTTTTTTTTTTTTTGTCATGATTAAAGCTAAATAACCTTTAAAAACCCTTTAAGTAATGTGTATTGATATAGTTATGTATTGTTGTTGGTTCTAAGGTTACATGGATGAATGTAACAAAGGAATATAAGTTTACAGGGCAAGGCAGCACGGTTTTCATGTTCTCTGCATGGGGTTTTCACAAGATTCCCCAGTTTCCACTTATGGTCCAAAAACATTGATTCAAGGTAAATTGAATGCTCCAAATTGCCCCATATAGATTGTTTGTTTCTGTGTGTGAGTACCTAGCGATAGATTGGCATGGGGATGAAAGGGCATGGGGATGCGTGACCCTAGTAAAGGATTAAGAGGAAAGATGACGCGGACTGATTTTTAAAGGATTTGTATTTTCTTAATAAGTTAAAATTCATTCATTCATTATCTCCCGCTTTATCCTCTATTAGGGTTGCGGTGGGGTTCCCCATGCCCATCCAGGGGAGAACGTCTCGGGCGCTGGGCAGACAGACCCAATCCAACGCTGGGCACACACTCACTCACACACACACTCTATATGGGGCAATTTGGAGAATTCAATTGACTTGATCCATGTTTTTGGACTGTGGGAGGAAACCGGAGAACCCAGAGGAAACCCACGCGGACACGGGGAGAACATGGAAACTCCACCCAGATGGGGATTCCAACCGGGAATCCCTAGCGCTGAGAGGCGAACGTGCTAACCACTAAGCCACCGCGCGGCCTTATGTTAAAATATATGATATAATTTATTTATATGTTGAATTAACATGTTAAAAAAAATCCTGCTTTCCTCTTAATCTTCTACTAGGGTCATGGGTGGGGTCACCTATGCCCATCCAGGGGAGAACATGGACAGATACACCCAAGACAGGGTGCCAGTCTATCGCTGGGTACTCACGCACTCACACAGGCAATATTATTTAATTATAATACACAGATACGCCATCTTAAATAATATGGCCCACTACAAAAAGCACCCCTGTTCTTGTTGTTAAAGATTGTTACGGGACAATTCAGCAGTTAACACATTGTGTGACATTACTGATTTATCAGCATCTTTAAAGATGAAAACCCATATGGAAACGGACAGAACATGGAAACTCCAACCAGTCTGGGACTCGAACCTGGATCCCCAGCACTGAGAGGCAAACATGCTAACCACCAATCCACCAGTGCCACCCCCTTTGAATGAATTTGTAGCCTATAATTTAACCCATTTTTGAAAAGAAAATGGGTCTTAAAAATCATGAATCATGAAATGGATTAAGTAACATAAATACAAGTGAAGTGCAGATGCTTCAAAAATACTTAAGCATACATACAAAGTTCTTTAACCATCATACTTCTGACCACTATGCCGTATACTTTAAAAAATCACTGAACCGCTACATGAATTGAAATTCGGTCTGAATGACTTTGATGAAATAAAAACACCTGCTCTGAGATTTCCACTCTGTGTAACAAAGTGAACTAAACATTGAAAAAAAAAGAAGAAGAATTTACATTAGCGACACTATGGAAAATTGCCCCACAGAGAAGGGCTGAGTGATGGAGTAATAAAATCTCCTTTGTATATAGTAGATATCTCATCAAGGTATCTGCACTTCCTTTCCCCCAGCCCTCTAAAAGCCACTTCATCCTATTGTATAGAGTCTACAAAAGCCAAGTGTGAGCCGTTTGTCTCATTATCAGCAGATTTGGCTCCTGTAACATTGATTTCAAGAAGGAACATGTGGCGCACACACAAGCAGCACATCATTTAGTACCTCATGATCTTTTCCCTTTAATGGATACAAGTGCTAATGGATATCGATAACATTTTAAGACGCACCGAAACCATTTCATTTGCTATTAAACCCACAGCAAATCCATAGTTTTGAATTCCTTTCGCTGTGTTTAACCCAAGACGGTAAATAGACACCGCCACTTGTAATACCACACTACAGGTGTTAATTAAACATTGTACTTTAAGCTCAGCTGTGCTGAATGTTTTGCCTCCGCCAGGCACGACAGAGGCTTAAAGTGTAAATTAGTGTCTAAGCCATGCCACTAATGTAACTCCCGTAATGTAACTCTGACGAATGTGTACTCTTCTCTGGCCCGGAGCCAGCTGAATACAAAAATGGCCAGATTGAACGTGCAAAGAGCCCTCATTTCTTAGCTGTTAGGAATCTGTATTGCTAAGCAGACATGTAAATCTACTCCTCCTGTCATGTTAAGTGCTTCTTCAGCTTCATTTATTGCAGGCACTTGTAAACCTTTTTTTTCTTACAAAAGGAAGAAAAAAAAAAAAGATAAGAAAAAAAAACCTCACTGGACCTCTAGTGAGGATGTTAAGTGTAGTTTGCTATTTATCATGGCTTGTTAAACGGCTGGGCAGATGTGCACTGTGAGGAGCCAGCGTGACACATTGATCCCTAGACAAATTCGGTGACTTTCTAAAAAAGTCGTCTGGCACAGTTAATCCCTGGGTTCTTTGCCTTGCGAAAATATTTGGTGGAAGTACAAAACAGTTAAGTGGCTTGGGCCATCAGGCTCTATAATACAACTGTTTTGGGCCGAAAGAACAAATAAAAACAGCAGGACATTTAAAAACTGTCTATTGTATTTTGCACAGTAACACTTAAGTCTCCATACATACTGGACACTTTTCAATTTTAGTTTTTGCTACTATTACACACTTGACACTTTATAAAGGTAAAGTGTAAATATAGTTCTGTTTTATATTTTTTTAATTAATTCCCTCTATAATACTAAAATACTGTCTATTTTTTATTGTACTGTTTCTGCTTCTGGCTGCTAAATTTCAATCAGTCTGACTGTTAAAACTTTAAATGAAATGCACTGGGTCTTCGGTCAGAACGTCCATGTAGGGACCCCACAGTTCTTTAACAGCACTGAACACCTATTTGGGTAATAAATCAAAATGACATGAGCCATTCTGCATTTTTGACATTTATTAATCATAACCGATTATTTTTCTTTCATTAATAGCGATATGGAAGGTAATTATGTAATAGACAGGAGCACATTCCGCATCTGATAAGCCAGAACAGTCAGTTCTGGACTGTAAAAATCCTCGAGCAGCTCTTTGGAAATCTGGGCCGAAATGCAAAATCTCTGCTTCCTCTCATGCAACGTGCTGTTGTTTTACCATGTCAGGTCAACATTCTGGGGGAAAAGGCTTGTTAGGAATGGAATATTTTTGGCCTATTACACTGACACAGTAATTATTGCATAGAGAGCTTAATGATTCATGTCAAAAGGATTAGCCTTTAAAATCCCAGTAAACAAAGCCTTGGCACGCCGCTCTTTTCTACACTCATCAGATACATATGAGTGCAATTCCTCATGCATGGCTGTAAACAGGCTGTACACACTGGATGTGTGTTTGTATATTCAACGAAAATGAACCACAGCTCTTGCTCTTTACTTTAAAACAGCCAGCAATTACAGAACATTAAGCATAGGGAAACTATTGGAAATGCGGTGAGGAATGACGGGGAATATTTAGATACAAAAAGCAACAAGCTTACGAGCGATATTAGTGGCAGAGCTGTATTCTGATAGCGCAAAGCTCGTAGGACTTAAATGAAAGAGCTTTAATAACCCAAGCAGGCAGGTTTCTGTTACAGGCTCTATTGGAAACAAATGGCATCTTCTTGCCTGATTTTATGCCATGACATGCAAATACCTTGTGAACTTGCTGTTAGGGTAACAAATTGCCGTATCATGTGTTACAATTACGTCTTCAGTTAGGCCAGCTCATACATCTTTTCCAATGAAATGATTTGAAGGCTATGAATTATGGCCATATTTTAGTCTAAAAGAAACAAACCACTAATTGCAATGTGGCCTCTCAGTAATTTTCAAGAGAGAGCACAGAAAGCACTCCAGCATGGACGAGGAAGGAGGAGGGGGGAATCATTTGCCCCTGCTCCTGCTTTATTTTGGTTTTGAATAACAGACACTACTAATTTGGTATAGACTCGACCCTTGGCCCTCTACCTCTACCTACTCTCTGGTCCCTGGAGAGCACTCTAATCAGCCTATAGCTCCTCCATACCCCCCCAACTACCTCCTCAATGCCTCCTTCACTAACGGCGAACTAGAGACCACCTTTTTCCCCCCAAAATGTTTCTGCTAATTCCCATTTCCTTTATAATCACACACTTTCATGTGAGTGCTTGGCCGGGCCTGTGTGTGTGGGGGGAATGGTGATTACTCCAGGGTCCGAGGCATTAACCCCACCAGGTGTCACTGGATGGGCTGTTTACTTCTTTGATTAATGAATGAACTAAAAGTCTTTTTACTCTGGCCACCCCCCACTTTTCCTCTATACCTCGTTAAACAAGGAGCGTGCCACTGAATCAATTGGGAGAGCTCGCTCTCGCCTACACCGCATCAGGCTACTGAACCCAGACTGCCTGAGCGCTGCTTTCAGAAAGCATTCGCGCATGAATGTTAATGCTAAAACTTTATGCATAGTTATAGATTTATTATGTAAAATGATTCAATATTACAGCCGTTTATGGTTAGTGGTTAACACGTTTTCCTCTCGCCAGGAAACTACAGATCTGGGTGGAATTTCCATCTTGTCCACGTGGGTTTCCTCCGGGTTCGTCAGTTTCCTCCCTCAGTCCAAAAACAAGGATTTAAAGTAAATTGAATGCCCTATGTTGCCCCATAAAGTGTGTGTTCTTTTGTGTCTGTGTGCAGCATTAGATTGGATGGGAGCTAATATTAATTAATCCATTAATGGTGTAGAACGAGTTAAAGAAAAAAAAAGTTAAAGGTGTTTTGTATGAAGGTTTTTGTTTTTGCTCAATAAAGAGTTTTAAAACAGTTATTTCCACGTCCAGAAATGTATTATTCATTCATTATCTTCTGCTTTATCCTCTATTAGGGTCGCGGTGGGGTTCCCCATGCCCATCCAGAGGAGAACGTCTCGGGCACTGGGCAGATACACCGAGGACAGCGCACCAATCTATTGCTGGGCACACAGTTACTCACACACACACTCTATAGGGGGCAATTTGGAGAATTCAATTGACTTGATCCATGTTTTTGGACTGTGGGAAGAAACTGGAGAACCCGGAGGAAACCCACACGGACACAGGGAGAACATGGAAACTCAACTCAGATGGGGATTCGAACCGGGAATCCCTAGTGCTGAGAGGCGAACGTGCTAACCACTAAGCCACCGTGCCACCCAGAAATGTATTAATTATTATATAATAATAATGAACTGAATTTATAGTTTTTGACGCATTTGTTTGTTTTTGATCTTTTTTTTATCATTTAGGATTTTTAGGGTAAAAAATTTTATGCAAAAACCTAGAAAATTCAAAATGTTTTATTTTTTTTAAACCACTGCATGGGCTTAATTTCCCATGGGCCATTTAAGTAGTTAGGAATGAAAGTGACTAAACTATTCAAGTTATTGCGGTTACAGCATACAGGAAATGGCATAGTATATAGAAATATTTGCATCGCTTCCGTGGGTACCCATCATTTGCATACACTAAATTAGTTTTCATGACGAAACTGAGCTGTATGTTTCAGCTTAACCAAAAAACATTTACACAATCAGTAAGAGTAAAAAATTAGATGTCTTATAATTCTATATACTGGGCTGCACGGTGGCTTAGTGGTTAGCACGTTGCCTCTCAGCGCTAGGGATTCCCGGTTTGAATCCCCATCTGGGTGGAGTTTCCATGTTCTCCCCGTGTCTGCGTGGGTTTCCTCCAGGTTCTCCGGTTTCCTCCCACAGTCCAAAAACATGGATCAAGTTAATTGAATTCTCAAAAAAATTGCCCCATATAGAGTGTGTCTGTGTGAGTGTGTACCCAGCGATGGATTGGCGCTCTGTCCTGGGTCTATCTGCCCTGCGCCCGAAACGTTCTCCCCTGGATGGGCATGGGGAACCCCACCGCGACCCTAATAGAGGATAAGCGTGAGATAATGAATGAATGAATAATTATATATACTAAATTCAAATATAGTGGGGTTCTAATTATGGATGAGACAATTTATCTTTATTGCAATTAATTGTGATTAAAAAAACATTACAATGAATTTATTGTAAGACGTCTTCAACATTGTCATGATGACATTCATAAAATTTAACACGTATTATGCCTGGAACATTAGACTGAGGGCCACTTGCAGCACACTGTCTGTTTACTTTGTCCTTACAGGAAAAATCTAGTTGTCTTTCAAATGTTCATTAAGAGACAGCTTTTTGTTAACTTTCTCATTTATTGCATTATTTTAATAATTAACTGAATTTATTATTTTAGTATTTGTTTGATTTGGGTCTTTTTAAGATTTTTATTTTATTTTTTTTGTAGAAAAACTTATGCAAAGACCTAGAACCAAAGTGACTAAATTAATCAAGTTATCAGTCATATCAAGTTAATAAGTTATAATGTAAAGGAAAAGGCTTAGTATATGGAAATATTTGTATTGCTTCTGCAGGAACCCGTAAGTTGAAGGAATAAAATCTAGCTGTCTGTCAAATGAATATTAATCTGTTTTTTATGAGACACAATTCTTTTTACTTTGAGTAACAAAATAATAAAGTATTTTGTGTTATGAAGAATATAAAGTTTTAGCAATATTCGTGTTGTTCTGATAACAATGTTATTTCGTAGTTACATTTATTAAATAACAAACATAAGAAACCGTGCATTGTTCCTGTGATTTCTGACATTTTTTTACACACACTTAAGTTTTGTATAATAATAATAGTTATAATCGTATCTTCTCCTTCTTCTTTCCAATTTTACACTTTATAAATGTACGGGCTATTTAGACTTGGCCCAGTGTTTTACGCCAAATGCCTTTCCTGACACAACCCTTACCCTCTACTGGACCTGGGGACACAGACTATTTGGACAATTTTTAGAGCTGTGGAGGACTGTGGGAGGAATCTGGAGGAAACCCAGAGGAAACCCACGCGGACACGAGGAGAAAACCTGGAATCCCCGGTGCTGAGAGGCAAACATGCTAACCACTAAGCCACTGTGCTGTCCTATAGTTATAATCATGATTATTTCTTAGACAATAATCATATTTTCAGTATCTGTAGTAGTCTTATGCCTGGTCCTAAAAGTTGGACCTGATAAGTCATAAAGGTATTTAGTTTTGCTTTTTCAATGTGCATATTAGCTAGGATTACGGACTTTCACCTGTGAAACTAAACTAAGTATACTTGTCATGTTGTTCGGATAATTCTTCTATATTATAGATTTAAGATTTAATGTATTGAACTCATGATGAAATGTTCTGTATTTCAGCACCCTATTTGGCCATGTTTTGGTGCCACCCATTCTGTCATCATGCCTCCATCTCGTTCTCTCTCCTGCTGAGAGCTTCCACCTCTCCCCTTTTATCCCACCTGCACAGTCAGATACAGTCATACCGACAAAACATGGCAGGTGAGTCAATTACCATGTTTGCATTCTCAGCTATGTCTCCTATTCACCATCCATTGTCCCAACAATGCCACCGCTGCCACGTTTCCATACGTATATGACATAGAAATTTAACAAATAACTAAAACACGTATATTAGTCTTTTAATCATTGTAACAAATAGCCTTTAAATAATTCAAGTTTAAATAATTTATTTATAGAGCGATTTTTACAATAGTACATTGTCACAAAGCAGCTTTACAGGGTTATAAGCCTGAACCCCTAAAGAGCAAGCCAAAGCAACAGGGGCAAGTAAAAAATCCCTGTTATGTTATTTTAAGGAAGAAACATTGGGTGGACAAGTATGTTGGATTTATGAAAAATCATGGTACATTACATGGAATTTTGGATTATAGGTAGTTGGGAGAACATGCCACATCACCTTTGCATTTGACATGTTATCCCTTAATAGCCATAATAGCCTATTCCTCATAATCACCACTCTACTGACTCACTGTTGTCTGCTGTCTCATTGTTGTATGTGTCGTATCCTTTAGTATGTTTTGTTATGTTCTTCTTATTTTTGTAAATTGACCAAGTGTTTTGAAAGGCGCTTACAAATAAATTGTATTAATAGTATATACATATCTGCATCATCCACCACTGTACGACGTTTATACAAACCTGGTCTAGTTTTTTTCATTTTTTTTTTTTTTTTTAACTGATTGCTTAGAATATGTATTTCAACATCAGCAATAAAATAGACCGGGAATGATTGTTTGAATCCCCGTGTATTTTTATTTGTGGTAACTGCTTTTTATCACTGTCAGTTTCTTTCAGTTTGATACTCGATGCATGACAGATTCATGTTTCAGCAGGTTTACAAATGCTGCTAATAAAGTGGTTGGTGAGTGTTAATGCCAACAATCATCTTAACATGTCTTCATGAAGAAGAATCGTTTGATCCCAGTTTGCTTGCTATTTTGTATGTATGGAAATGTTCTAAAAATGAATTTAAATATATGATTTTGGACCGCATGTTCAAGGATTTGGGGAAAAAGGCCTAAACGTCTGTTTAAAGCGGCTAAGCAGTCACAGACAGCAGTTACACCATTTGATAAAAGAAGGCCATTAAGATCTGTGAAAACAAGCTGTGTGTCATTCACGTTGTGTGGAGAGAGTTGTGCGGAAAGGCTGTGTGCACAGGTGATTACTGAATTGCCAAATCCTTTACAAAAGGAAGGCCAACAAAGGGTCATGTCACTCAGCCTGCAAAAAATGAAAAAAACTTTATATCTACCTCTGTGTAACAATATATACAGTTCAGCTAATGGAACGGTGCTTGAAAAAGGCATAGTTTTTGTAGCACAGGTCAATCACAAGTCCTTTTTAATTGCTGTCTTAATGCTTATTTTAAGAGGATTTATGGAAAAACGTAAATATACAAGAAGCGAAGAAACTGCCGAGAACTTGTTTGGCCCTTTACTTTTATCACTGTGTCAGAACATGCAAAGTATGTATTTTTTTTTTAAAACACATTTGTGATGATCTGTGATGATAGGCAATGACAGAACCTGCCAAGTGAGTATATCCTTTCCTAAGGAGAACTCTTCCTGCAATTAAGCTTTGTAAATTGTCTGCTGACCCACATGTAGACTTTTGCTTTAAAGAATCATTCTCTTGTAGAGCCCCTACATTTTTCTACATTAGGAATGAGTGGCTAAACAAACATGAAGTGGCTCTTCATGGCCTCAAGGGCCTTTGAGATTTGCTGATATGACAGACGAGTCAAGGCACAGTGACTTTGAAAAAGACTCGTTTCGCTCATCGTATTGTTGGTCATTATGAAACTCTAAGGAAGATAGAAAGCACTGACAGCGCTCGAACCATTCTTCCCTGGATGGGAATGGGGAGCCCTTGCATAAGATTAAGCGGAAGACAATGAAATAAGATGAGAAAATAGTGAATTTGTCTGGAATATTAATCGTCAAAGAACACTCAGAACGGTCTCATGACAAAGAGAACTCGTAGGAAGTAGTTTGACATTAGTGGGGTCGGCACAGTGGCTTAGTGGTTAGCACATTCGCCTCTCAGCATGGTTTGAATTCCATTCTGGGTGGAGTTTCCATGTTCTCCCCGTGTCCCCGTGGGTTTCCTCCGGGTTCTCCGGTTTCCTCCCACAGTCCAAAAACATGGATCAATTCGATTGAATTTTCCAAATTGCCCCATATAGAATGTGTTTGTGTGAGTGAGTGAGTATGCCCAGCGATTGATTGGTGCCCTGTCCTGGGTGTATCTGCCCAGCGCCCGAGACGTTCTTCCCTGGATGGGTATGGGGAACCCCCCCACGACCCTAGTGGAGGATAAAGCGGAAGATAATGGATGGATGATGTTAGTGGTCCTCAGTCATTAAGTGAGTGGTCTGAAGGTTTTTAACCCACAGGACTAAATCATTCTATAAAAATAAATTAAGTTTATGGCATGTTATAACACTTTATAATAGTGGTTATGTACATATATGGACATTAACAAAGGTTTATGACAAGTATTATGAAGCAATATGTATACTTTATAAAGCTTTATTAATGCATTAATAATGCGTTGTGAATACCGGATTTAGGTAAAGTATAACCATTAATTGTACTGTTTACTTATTAGCCCGCCTAAGGTCTATTGCTGGTATAAAAAATTCAAAATTCTATGATGTAATCTGCACCATTCCATTAATTAATCCATTAATGTTTACACTCACTACAATAGTAATATGAAACTGGCCTGGTTAACAATTCAAATGATGCTATTTAATAATGAATGATTTAGCTAATTACAAGTTACAATAAGTGATCAAATTAAAATAAACAATAATATTTTCATAGTGGCATGGTGGCTTGGTGGTTTGGGAGTTTCCATGTTCTCCCAGTGTCCGTGTGGGGTTCTCCAGTTTCCTCCCACAGTCCAAAAACATGGACTCAAGCTAAATTGAATGCTCTAAATTGCCCCACATGGAGTGTGTGAGTGATTGTATGGGTGTGTGTGCCCAGCGATAGATTGGAGCCCCATCCTGGGTTTATCTGCCCAGCGGTTGAAATGTCCTGTGTAAGTTCTATTGGTGTGATTATCTATTCTTTGAAATATCACTTTTGCTATCTGCTACCTGGCTGTTATGTGTTTCATGATTTAATTATCGGGAACTTGCATAACAGCACAATTTTCAACTTAACAAGCTCAGCTTTCAATATCAGCAAGCTAATAAAAATGTCAAAGTGTTTACTTTGGCTCTCACGAAACACCTTTCGGGATAAAATCATTAAACCACGCATTTTCTCAGAAATCCATCATGTTTATGTAAAAATTATACTTTTATTTCTGTTGACATTTCATTAACATTTCTTCACTGTTTTGCAATGACACTTTTATTAACCATAATAATTGAGGCTTAAATAACATTAGAGCTTCATTTACAAAGCAATTGATGTCTAATTAAAAATAATTAGTATTCATCTAATTTTCCTGCCACATAATTTATAATATTTATTTTATTAGTTTATAAATATGTTTTGGGTGGTTTAGTGGTTGGGTGGTTTAGTGGTTAGCACGTTCACCTCTCAGCGCTGGGGATCCAGGTTCGAATCTTCCCATGTTCTCCTCGTGTTCGCATGGGTTTCCCCCGAGTTCTCAGACTTTCTTCCCACAGATTAAAAACATGGACCATAAAAGATTGGTGCCCTATCCTGGGTGTATCTGCTCAGCACCCAAAACGTTCTCCCCTGGATGTGACCCTAGTAGAGGACTAAACAGAAGAAAATACATGGATGAAGAATGCATTATCACCTAAATAAACCTTTTTCCATAAAAAAGTTTGACTTAATTCATCCACCACATAAATACAAAAATATAAAGTAATTAGGAAAGAATTTGTTAAAAAACGAAGACGCAAAGGAATGATGGTTGCCACTGAATTTCCCAAAGCTTTGCGAAGCTGAAAGCTTCTAACTGGTATTTAAACGTAAATATTTAGATGAACATAACTACAGTGCAAGTCAAGGCAAAGCGCCATCACTCTTGCATGGACTTACATCCAAGCTTGAAGGACATACAATTACATCACTGCCATGCTAATCACAGGCCATTTAGACACTTGCTGACAAACTGACTTGTAGCACCCATTATTTCGGAGCTCTTAATGGATCATGTTATAATCGTGCCAGTCAGTATTTCAACAGCTTTATAAAATTGCTTGGGGGTTTTCCCTCTCTCACCATCCTAACCTATACTTGGCAGCAGCTGTTTTGAAGGCTGCATGTCAAAACATACAGGACAATTTAGTCATCAGGGTAAAGTGTGGACTATGTTGTGACTTCCCTAGGTGGTGATCCTAAAAGAGCCCCGAAGAATGAACTCTCACAGTCTGTATCCCAACACCTGTCAATATGGAATCTAAGTGAACCCACACAACAGGAATGGCTTTTATTATATTGGTAAAGTTCATTCCTTCATTCATTATGTTCCACTTTATCTATCTACTAGGGTTGGGGGGGAGGGGGGAGAATGTTTCGAGTGCTGGGCAGATACACCCAGGACAGGGAAACAATCTATCACTAGACACACACACACTATATGGGGCAATTCAGAGCATTCAATTCACCTTGAGTCCATGTTTTTGGACTGTGGGAGGAAACTGGAAAAGAACATGGGAAAACCAACCAGATTGGGATTCAAACCTGGAAGCCCCAGAGCTGAGAGATGAAAGTGCTAACCACTAAGCCACCATGCCGTCCTTATTGGTAAAGTTAAATGCAATTTTAATGCTGATGCTGTGACATCACATTGCTCAGTCCACTAAAACTAAAGTCCACTAAAGTTATGGCAATGTGGCACTGCACTTTGCCTTGCCTCTGATGTATCTGAGATTTGCTCTGAAGCCAATCATTGAGCCATTTATTTGAAAATGTTAGTTTTCCTGGAAGGGTGCGCTCCTCCTGGACCTTAATTTTTTTTTCACAAGACGCTGCTACTGTTTCGGTGAATAAGCGCTGGCTGCTTATTCAAAGCCGTATTTTTTCCAACCATCCCTCCTGCTGCCTCCTCCTGCACATGGGAGTGGGGAGCAGTGTCAGAGGTACCAGCACTTTGCTGTAAAATGCAGTCAGTCGTAAGACAATAACCCGCTGTTGGCAGATGCTAATGCCATTCTGTAGCTTCATTATCGCTGGTGTATGTGAGATGTGCACGTGCCCTGATGTGTTTTATCATGTTTATTTAAACAAACTTTTCAAACTATTTTGTCTTTAGTGGTTTTCTGTCTCATATGGTTATGGTACAAACCTTTTTGCTCTATTTTCTACACTTACCATGGAGATGAGTAGTTCTAATTTTTTTAAAAATAGCCTTCAAAAACACATTCAAACATACATATGCATGCAAAGTGAATTTAAGAGCAATTTTTTAAAGAAACTAAGAAAGAACTTCTCTATTAATGAAAATACACAATTTTAAATACTCCAGAATATATTAGCGTTTCCCCATCTTGCCTTCTAACATCCTAAATTTAAAAAAAGGATAACTGGCAAACTGTTCTCTATTGGGCAGGAGCATCACAGAACAGGTATCATTTGGGTGGTGGATTCTTTGTCAGTTCTGCAGAGACACTGATGTGGTGAGGGGGTTTTAGTGCAGCAGTGCTGCTGGAGTTTTATTTAAACACCTCAGTGACGCTGCTGGGATAGGAATAATGCACCAACCAAATAACCCCTGCTCTGTGGTGGTACTAATGGGGTTCTGACCATTAGGACAGAGTAAAGGGGACGTACCCAGTATGTACTGTAGAACACAAACAGATGGACTACAGTCTGGAATCGTAGAACTACAAAGTCCATCTTTACAGGAAGTGGAACTGAGAACATGGACAATAAGTGGAAGTGTGTTTAAACTTTTTACTGGTACTGTTTTCATATTACTTTTACATCCAAAAAAAAAATCCATCCATCCATTACCTTCTGCCATATCCTCTACTAGGGTCATAGGGGGGTTCCCCATGCCCATCCAGGGGAGAACGTTTTGGACGCTGGGCAGATACACCCAGGACAGGGCACTAATCTATCGCTGGACACACTCACTCACACAAAAACACTCTATATGGGGCAATTTGGAGAATTCAATTGACCTTGACTTTGGGACAAAACCGGAGAACCCGGAGAAAACCCATGCGGTCAAGGGGAGAACATGGAAACTCCACACAGATTGAGATTAGACCCAGGAATCCCTAGTGCTGAGAGGAGAACATGCTAACCACTAAGCCACCGTGCCATTTTATATATAGAGTAGTTTATAAATTGTGAGTTTAATTAAACAGGCTTTTAGTTACATCTTAAATCAGTTAATTTGAATGAGTCAGTAGATATAGATATACTGTGTATATATAGTGATATATTTTTTGTATACATCATAACGGTGTGCTACTTAAACACTGATGTGTACGCTCTAATGTCAGACAGATGAAACCAAAATTTAAATTTATATATGCAATATTTTGTTAATATATGAAATGTTACTAACCTATGATTTTTCTTGCAGAATCTACACTTAATGTAGATAAAGACATAATTGTAAATTGACATGCTGATCGTATTATTGTAGTAAAGGACTTGTCTGCTTTCTCTATAACTGAATTAGAAAACAAATGTCATCCATGATGTTCTGAATCTTCTCAGGAAGAATAAGATTAGAATTCACTCAGTGTTATGTACGTTTCGCTAAACCCACCCTTGATCGTTTGTTTCTCCAAGAAGAAAAATGAGGAAAACCTCTTTCTCTAGACTTCTGTTTTGGGCATACTTGTGAAATATGTGATTTGGAAACACAAACACTCCATGAGTGTGCTGAGTCTAACTGCCTCCGAGACAGCAGGGTACGAGGCAGATGAGAAGGAACTCATTATAGCCATGATTTGCTGTGGTGTGTTACCTTGTGTGTTAACATGTTTATCTAACCTCAGAGGGAGGCAGACAAAAAGGAAACCGAAGGGCTTGTGACACACACACATGAAAGAATTTAATTAGATAGTTAAACTGGGGTTAAGGGTGAGAGAGCAGCGCGTTAGTGCAGACAATGTCTAAGTAAATGCCCTTAAGTGACCACTCCGTCATCCTGTTTCTTGTGGCTATTCTTTTTAGCTAGTGGAGCTTGCAGTGCACCACAGTAGAATGCCGACATCCAATATATGCTTTTCACACCTGTTGCCTTCTCACAGTACATTGCAATTTCGATGTTTAACATCAGCACTAAGGATTGTAAGGTTGATGGGAAAGAATAAAACCGGCATGCTTGTTTTCAAAAGAATAAAGCTGGGATTTGCTTAAAAAGAAGCCAACTGGTTTGCTACGACATTTTCAACAGGATACACCTCATTTCCTTCAAATATCCAGTAAAATATTTTAATAAACAGCCAGACCTGAAATTTTCTTATTCGAGCTAAATGACCAAATGTTGTAAATGGTTGCAACGTACGAAACTATCGGAATATGCTCATTAATTATTAAGCTGAAAAGGATCATTCATTAGGTATGCGCTGGATTTTGAATGAATCGAGTCATTTGTTACGCAGATGTAGCTGCAGATGCAAGACGAAAAAAACAGCAAAACAAAAAGCCAAGAGGAAGGCATTTACATACATTATAATATGCCATGATGTTTCGTTAAAGGGGATGGATGTGAGACTGAAGTATTTTAGTATGAATTCCACAACACACTGAATCAAATTCAGCCATTCTGGCAAATCCATATCAATATGTAAACATATATTAATATACATCTAAATGTACGTTACTTATTATCCTGAATGGTCGCAACATTAAAACCACCTCCTTATTTCTTTTCTTACCATCCAGATTTTTTATGTTTACTTACCATAGAGCTTCACTTACAGGTCTATGATTACAGACTGTAGTTCCTTTGCTTCTTTTCCCACATTGTTTAACATCCATTATCCATCAATCCATATCCTCTATTAGGGTCGCGGAGGGGTTCCCCATGCCCATCCAAGGGAGAACGTTTCAGGCGCTGGGCAGATACACCCAGTACAGGATGCCTATCTATCGCTGGGCACACTCACTCTCACACACACTCTATATGAGGGGATTTGGAGAATGTAATTGACTTGATCCATGTTTTTGGACAGTTTGGGAAACTGGAGAACTCCACCCAGATTGGGATTCGAACTGGGAATCCCTAACGCTGAGAGGCGAACGTGCTAACCACTAAACCGCCCCACATTTGTTTAACATTATTCTTTAAATTTAAGCAGAACCTATGGGCCATATCTGTGCAGGTATTATTTGGGTGGTGAATCTTTCTGAGGACCGACATTGTAGTGTTGCTTCGCTGTATACATGTGCTATCTATTCAGTCATGTCTACACCTTCGATACTCTATAGACAAGTCTGCAATGATTCTGATTCGAGTTTCACTGTGAAGGTTTTAGGTCGCCGAGGATTTTATCAAACATAGTTTTATAAAGAATACAACAAAGGAAGCAATTTCTATATTTAATATGATTTTTATCATGTCCTTGGAATGTGGAAGGAAGCCAGAGCACCTGGAGAAGCAAAGGGAGGACATGCAGACTTTATACAAAAAAGAACCTAACCCGGACTTGAACCAGGACTTTCTTGCGGCACCAATAATCAACTATTGCACAATCTTCTGCTTGATCATCTACTAGGTTTGCAATGGGTTCCCCATGCCCATTCAGAGGAGATTGTTTCAGGCGCTGGGCAGATACACCCAGGACAGGGCGCCACTATTGCTGGGCACACACTCACTCACACAGACAAACACAACCACACTCATGGGCAATTTAGAGCATTCAATTTTCCTTAAATCCATATTTTTGGACTGGAGAACTCCCCAAAATTTGTGGAAATCCACGTCAACACAGGGAGGACGTGGTAACTCCACCAAGATTGGGATTAAAACTGGTATCCCCAGCGCTGAGAGGCATGCGTGCTAAGCCTAAGTTTTAAGACATTAATCAAATTAATCTCACAATTACCAACCATGGGTTATTAATGCTTTATAAAGCTTTATGAATGCACTTATAATGTATTATGAATACCGGATTCATAGAAAGTGTTACTATGTGTATTCTGTTAATGTTTACATGTTTTTTGAATAGTGAATGTCAAGCTGAAGTCAGGAAGAGGTATAAAAATAAATAACACTGCGTGAGATTGTTAAACAGGCCAATAAAAACTCCTGGAAAAAAAAAGAGAAATATTTAGCAGACTCCTTAGAGGTAATGTACTATTCTACTGTGTAATGATGCCTGCATAAATATAAATTCATCAAAGATGAATTCAACAAGCCTGATGTGTTTTAGATATGTATTTTGGGCTGATATTGTTAATATAGTAAGAATTGGATGAAAAAGATAAAAACACTTCTCAAACTGTTAAACGTGTGTTAGGCTGATCATGCTTTAGGTTTGAAAGTGGCAAGAGTACAGAGTGTGTAAAAAAAAAAAAATGAATTCAAATAGCAAAAACTTCAGACTATATTATAAAAATCTGGAGTTCAAAAAAACATCTATTAAAGGACAATAATTCCAAACCCACTTTATGGGCCTCACAATGGCCTCACAATACCTTACAAGCATAAGCCAAAATCTTAAGACATTTCCGCCTAATTCCCGGAATTTGACAATTTTTGAAAGGACCTAATGTGAAATAAACAAAAAGCTAAAAGAAAGAAAAAAAAGGCAAAAAATCTGTTACAAAAAAACTCAGTCAATATTTTAATAAGCTATCAGCAACATGTGCCACCTCACCTTCTCAACTGTTTGATTATTGGCCGGCGGGGCGTTTCCACCTCACCAGCTTGAGTCACGTACTTTGTCTTTGTTCTACCTCTGCTTTTGTTTACCTGGATTTTAGCTTTCCATTCATTAGTTTAGTTTGTATTTATTTGTATAGTTTGTAATGTCCTGTTCTTTTCGCTTCAGGTTATTTTGGGATTAAGCACCTATTTATGTATTGGTTGTTAGTTTGATCATTTTACACTCTATGCTCAAGAGAAACACCTTAAGCTCTTTTTTGTGTATCCTTGGTTGATTTATTATTTTTTAAATGTATTTTATCTATGCATAAGCAATGTGTAGTGATATTTGCTATTAGCCAAAATGGTTACTAATTATGTGGGGGGCTGAAAAAAGATTTTTATATTATTTTATAAAATTTTATTTTATAAAATTTGCTTATGTCATCCATCCATCCATTATCCTCCTCATCCACTTTATCCTCTACTAGAGTTGCGGGGGGTTCCCCATGCCCATCCAGGGGAGAATATTTCGGGCGCTGGGCAGATACACCCAGGACAGGATGCCAATCCATCGCTGGGCACACACTCACACACACACACAGACTCTCTATATGGGGCAATTTGGAGAACTCAATTGACCTTGATCCATGTTTTTGGCCTGTGGAAGGAAACCGGAAAACCCGGAGGAAACAAACACAGACACGGGGAGAACATGGAAACTCCACCCAGATTGGGATTTGAACGGAGAATCCCCAGAGCTGAGAGGTGAACGTGCTAACCATTAAGCCACCTTATGTTATATTGCTCTTTATTTTAAATGACTTTTCTATACTTTGTCATCAAACACTACTTTATCTCGCGTCTTCTTTAAGGAGAATTTTCATTTCATTAATATTTTCACAACATATTAACTGTCTGGACTGTTTATTGCTAAATTACCCTTTACAGCTTAATGCTTATTTTCTTGTCTGAGTAGTTTTTTTCACAATGTGTTTTATGGGTTAAGGTTTCAGGCTTCAGTGGGACTATCTAACAAAGCCATTTACTTCTCGATGGTCCTGATGGTATAAGTACTTTAGGACTTTTAAGTGTGCCCGTTAAATACTGTAAATGTAAATTACAGACATTATCCTACTCATAAAAACACATCTTTTACGACTGTTGTCTTAGGCCCAGTTCCTAAAGACTGCAAATGTTTAGAAAAATCTTTTAGCTTGACTTTGATGAATGATGACGAATTTTTCCCTGAAAGGTACGAAGCTTGATAAATGATGCCCAGAGAAAGCCAACTAAAGGCAATGATGCAGAACAGAACTTGAATGGGTCCATAATAGTGTGAGGTGCTATGTATTCACCCATCCTATGCAAACATTAACACCAAGAACAACTGAGGGAAATGAGGGTATTTCTGCCAGCAGGGCATGAGCCCTGTATTTCAATCAAGCCTTAAATTCATTTAAGCATTTTTTTTTCAACTTCCTGCCGTGTATCCCCCATCGATGGCAGAAGGCCTAAAAAAGCTCTGCTCTATGGTCACACTTTGTTCACCGAAACGTCATAAGTATATTTTGAGTGTGTGAATGGCTGTATTTTAGTCGGTTTTGAAGCTCGAATGACGATCCCAAAAACCCCCAGCCTGTTCGTTTTTCCAGGCCTCAAACAGCCCGGGAGGGGTCACCATAATGAGATTCTATTTGACATGCATGCAACATTTGTGCAAGCTATTTGGCATATGGGAAAACAGTGGAAAGGAAAGAGCATGTTATGTGAACTCTCCCTTAACCTGCTCTGCTGCTCCGCTGTAATAATAGAGAGGAAATTGAGCATTAAATACAAATCAGCGGTTATTAATTTCAGCATGACAGAAGAAAGGCACAGGGGTTGAGCCTTTCAGCACTGAGTTGCGTGCAGTCACTGTGCAATTTAACCCATCACTTTGGGAAGAGCCATCCAAAAAAAGCTTTGTCACAGTAAAGGGAACAGGATTTTTTTTTTTTTCGTAATGTGAAGCCATTATGTAGAAACTTATACCTCTTGATGCTGCCCTTCAGAGATGTGTTCAGAAGCTAAAATATTAAAGTAAAAGCACTTTGGCCATGCTTACTCAGTACAAGATAATTTTGTTGTACAAAGTAGGCATTCTAAAGTCTGTAAACAGCATTTATTGTCTTTTATAAAACCTTAAATCTGATTGGCTGAGGCAGTTGTCCTGCAGTGACATTATTAACAATAACTCACCTCTGACCGCGTCACATTAGTATCAATGCGTGATTTATAATGTATTGTTTTCTTTTTATAAATCAGTATTTGATTGGTAGAGAAACCGGAAATCTGTTACTCAGAGATCAGCGTTCACTTTAAAAACCGATAACCTCATTTATCTGCTTTATTTTGCTTTTAATAAACGCAATAATGAATCAAACCTTGCTTATATAGGGTGCTTTCCTTATAGTATGTTTGTGGACATTTTATGAACGCAATAAAGCACTCGAGGTTGTGTATTATGGTGAATAAATCACGGGAAGAAGGTGCAACTGTACTCCGCTACAAGTCGTGTCTAACACCTTGAGATTTATTGAAACTCAGCAAGTGGAATGATAAAGGAGCAAAAATGTGATGTGTTTAAACTTTTGACTAGTCTTTGGTCATTAAGGAATACAAATTCAGATTTAACTTTGTTTCCTGGTTTCTACATTATGTTCCACGTTATTCAATTTTATTAACTTATAAATATAACACAACTAAAGCAAGAAAGCTTTGTTTTATATAATGTTCTGAACGTTTGAATGAAAGGAATGTAAAAGCATCTATTGCGTGCTCTAAGGGAAATAATTAAAACACCATTTGGAAGCTCAGGTTTTGAAGTGACTGGGTCATCAAGAAGTTTCTTTCCTTCAGATGGAGCATATTGATCAGGACTGTTGATGAGAGGCCTTGACCTGTGTGTGAGTCTATAGAGCGAGAAGGAAGTCGCTCTTGATCCTGTTGTTTTTGAAAGGTGCAAGCAGACACGGCCCACACCTGCAGAACGTCAGCCTGTTTAGATTTGGGGCCAAGCCACTGATAGGGACAGATGGGTCCTAAGTCAAGACATAGAGCTGCAGACGATTCACAGCCAACATGGGCCGGGAAATGGATGAGCGAAGACCTCATTTATAACATGTGATGGTGAAAGCTCGGTTCAAAATAGGAATTGAGCATTAGTCAAAGAAATTGATGGAGATCACTTACGGAACCCATTCAGCGTCTGACTAAAAGATACTTGTCTGCTGTAAATATTATTTCTGGGGCTTTTTTTAACTTGTCAAAACAAAGCCCTGTGATTGCTGTTAGGGTCCTTAATCTTTGGTTTGAATGTGTCGACGACGTCAACAATTTTTTTTTACTCCAACTCTTGGCAAACATCTGGTAAAAATGTTTTTTTTTTATTTTTTAATTTTATTTATTTTTTTATATCAGGTGCAAATGGAACAGTATATAAGTATTTACTTCTCATAACTAAAGATTTTTTAAATAATTAAAACATATACTTTTAGAGATTTTAACATCTGGTCATTAAAGCAACGCTGTAACCCAAATTAAATACTAAATGCTAGGATGTGGTGGGTCCCCGCATAGAGTTACCGCACTGACAGATTTAGCCAACTTTTCCACTGCTTGTCCTTCTTAAGGTGCTTCATCATAAAAAATCAACCGCCTTTAATAAAAACGCAACATTGGGTCCTGGACTTCTGTGAGATGTGTTAGCATCTCGCCGAGCAGATGGAAACAGTTTTTCAACAGCTGTCCATTTAATGTGAGCTGCCATGTTAAAGTCTATCCAGGCTCATGGCATGACCCTGGGGGAATAGAAGATGAGGGTAGAGTTTAAACAGGAAAATCAAAGCTTCCCTTGCTTGTGGGGATGCTCTGGAACTGCACATGACTCCTCCGCTGAGTGAAAGGTTAGGAGGGAAGGGCCCCCATCTGGCACTCCTGCATTTGAATGGCAAGTAGTTAAACAATGATGCAGTTTGACAAATTTCGAGCAGGGCTTATGAAAAGATAACATAAACACAATAGTGGCTTGCAGCAGTGCATCCACCTGTGTGCAGGGCAGCGAAGTGTGAGGCTATGGCTAATGAGAAAAGCCTCTGGCTTTGCTCTTGGATGAACGCCTTTGTAATGTAAATCACTGTCAGATAAAGAGCCCATGTTTACAAGTACCATTAATATTTTGATCAGTGTGTTTAAGAGATTCAGCTCCTAATGCACATGCTCTCTCGCTTCAGCAGGGGTGCTTTGGCATGGCCTGGTCTGTCAACTACGTTACCGTGTCATAAATCTCTTTCCAAGTTGCTCTCGCCAGTATGACATGGAGGTTGTTTTACAATACAGTTAGTTCGTTTGGACTTTTCTGCAAATCGATGGCCAATTGGTCATTACTAAAAATTTCCACGGAATTCCTGCTTAGTAAAATGTTTTTAATTTTTCCGCTGGCAAAACCCTCTTCATGTTCATTTCACACTTAACAGGTTCCTTAGTGTTCTATTTGGAAAGTGTCATTTTTCATTCATTGTAGCTCCAAATCGATTGGATGTAATGCAGAGCTCAGGAAAGAATAGAGCAGATCTGTGCTCTCATTAATTGAATGAGACTTCTTTTCTGGCAGGTATTCAGATGTTCACTGATTGGGGTCAGTTAAGTACCCCTTAGCGTGATCCGCTATGCCAAGTCCTCCAGTGTCTGATGTAAACCATCTGTTTATGGGTGTAAACCAGCTCAGGCTGCCTCTATTTATCCATTGTAGAATTAAATAAACTCATGGGATCACTTTAATTTCCTGCTTGATTGGTTCAATCATTCCCCTCATTGCCTTGTCTTTATATGGCAATATAAAAATAATAATTAATAAGCTAAACTGTTAGTGAATATAGTGTGCATAGCATTGATGTATCTGAAAACTTTGGAAATGTTGATGTAATGTTCAGAACATTGATTCATTGATTTATATATATACTAAAGGTCCTTTTATGTAATTTGAAGCAGGTGGTGGATTTGATTTTATATCCATTTAAGTGAAGATTTGTCTTCTTATTGAGGAGTCAGAGTTTTTAGGTATATTCCACACATTCAGAGGACATCTGGATGCCAATGGGAAATGCTGCCATAGAAGACGCTGTTTTTCAAACTTGGAATTCTACCCAAAAGCCCATTCCAGAGACCTGGCACGATAATTGGCCTGAGCTTTAGAAAATGACAGATAATGGCACAGTGTCAATACATCCACGATAAAATAAACCCGATCATTCGGGGTCCAGCGTGCTACAAAACCTTTGTAATTCCAGCTGAGTAAAAGAACTGAAAAGCATTTAACTACGATTTTCCAGATAATTACAGTTAGCGTGATGACAACATCAAAATGCGCCAAAGTTTTCCAAATCATTTCAGCATGTGAGGTTGCATCTCCTTAAAATATTAAGCAGGGGGAAGAAAACAATGGCACATTATTTCAGTGCTTACCATCTCATGACAAGTGTTACAGAGAAACAGAAACCACAGAGTTATATGCTTGACCCAAAGCCTCATAATGAATGTGCTGTCTCAACAAACAACATTTATTTTGTTCTTTAAAACAATAAAACTCAGTTAAAGTTTATTAGCATTTAAATTTTGAGGTTGGAGGAATGGCAATTGATGCAGGACCCAAGTACTACTAATAAGCTCCATTGCTTTAAACCATCCTCGAGACATACTCCTGATATTACGTTGAGTATAAAGATGTTCAAAAAGTGAGAAATGGTAGCTGAGGGAAGGGAGTTTGCGTTATGCGTTTCTGGTAGTCATTTCAGTCGTTGTTTTGGTTTAATACGGCAAGTAATTTGTTGTGCTTTTTAACAGTCGTAGTTTAAACTGTGATGCCTACATCTATTCGGAACTGAATACAGTTCCAGTAGTGATGCAAATAAAATCAGAATTTTTAATGAAAATATAAAAATATGGACGGCACGGTGACTTAGTGGTTAGCACATTCGCCTCTCAGCACAAGGGATTCCCGGTTCGAATCCCAATCTGAGTGGAGTTTCCATGTTCTCCCCGTGTCCGCGTGGGTTTCCTCCAGGTTGTCTGGTTTCCTCCCACAGTCCAAAAACATGGTTGAAGGTCAACTGAATTCTCCAAATTGCCCCATATAGAGTGTGTCTGTGTTAGTGAGGGTGTGTCCAGTGATAGATTGGCACCCTGTCCTGTCCTGTATCAGCCCAGCACCCAAAACGTTCTCCCCTGGATGGGCATGGGAAACCCCCCCCCCCCTAAATCCCCCTAAAAAGATTTAAGAAGGGATTATTATGTAAGAAGTTAAGTCTTTACTTAAAGAAGGACTTTGTAATTATGAAATTGTTAAATTTATGTAGCGTTTTAATTCGCAATTCAAATTTCAACACAAATATATTCTTTTGGATTTGTTTGTACCAATAATAAGTTAGTGGTTATTTATTGTAAATTAAGAGAATTGAATTAAATTTAATTGAATTAACTAAGTAATAGTTAATTAGAATAAATGAGGGTGTGGTAGCTCAATGGTTAGTGTTGGGCTATCGATCTGAAGGTTGTGGGTTCAAATCCCAGGTCCTCTCATGTTACTACTGTGGGGCCTTGAGCGAGCCCTTTAACCCTAATTGTTCCAGGGAGACCGTGTGGCTGACCCCAACCAAGTTGGAATACTTGTAAGTCCCTTTGGATAAAAGCTTCTGCTAAATGACCACATGTGAATGTAAAATAAGCTTTGTGGCATGCACTGCAAGAAATCGATTTCAAAAAATACGAAAAATAAACGCAAATCAAGAAAATGTGTCCATGAATCAAGTGAACTTATCGGTCAATATAGTAAGTAAATTTATCTCGTTAAGATCTCGTTATAAAATCAAGAAAATGTTTCTAAAAACTAGATTATTTATCTTACTTAAAAATCTATTCAAGTCAAAAACAAGATGCATTTCACATTTTTAGGTTTTTCTGTCTTGTTAAGTTTTTTTTTTTTTTTTCACTGTGCTGTAGTGCTTAGCATGTTCGCCTCTCAGCGTTGGGGATCTGGGTTCAAATCCATATCTGGATCGAGTGTCCATGTTCTCCCCGTGTCAGTGTGGGTTTCCTCCAGGTTCTCCTGTTTCCTCCCACAGTCCAAAAACATGGATTCAAGGTAATTTAATTATTAATGCTCTAATTTGCTTCATATAGAACGTGTTTGTGTGTGGGTATCTGTGTAAATGAGAAAGATTGGCACCCTGCTCTGGGTGTATCTGCCCAGCGCCTGAAATGTTCTCCCTTGGATGGGCATGGGGATCCCCATGTGACATTAGTAAAGGATTAAGTGGAAGATAATGAAATGATAAATGAAAATAAGCTCCGAAAAAAGGTTTTTGAGAACAATGTACAGAAAAATCTGTTCTTTGTATAGAGACCTGCAGTTTTACTAGCAAACTAATATCTCCATTTGGTTAAGGATTTGGAATGTAGTATATAAACAGGTCCCATTCCTTTATCATGGTTTGAAATAAATCTTAAAAGTAAATGAAAAGAACGAATAGGAAAAACGAATAAAATGCACTGTGGAAAAATAACTGAAAGTTGCAAAAGCAAATATCTGGCATGGTATGGGGGTATTTTGATATGCACATAGTTAGTCAACGATAATTATGCAGTCATAGGCTTGTGGTTAAGGAACCAACCTTGATGGTTCCCGGTTTGATTCGCCATCACTTAAAGTACTATGGCTGGGGTACCCTCATGGCAGCTAACCCCAATTGCTCTCTGGGCACCACGTACAAGGCTGCCTACCTCTCAGGGCACATGTGCACACTTCACTCAGTGTGTGTGTATGTGTGTTTCATTGCACAAATGTGTAAAATGTAAAGGCTGAATTCCTCTGTGTGTACGTACAGAAGGCAAAATGGATCACTTGGTAATGTACGCAGGTTAGCACCAGGTCTAATTCAACACATGAAACAACAGCATGGTTTTGTACGCATAGAGTACATGTGCTGGACCGGCCTGTCTGGAATCCCGATCTATGAATAATCAGAAAGAGAACAATCAAACAACATTAACAACAGTTGACATCCCAAATCAGTTGTTTAACAAAACAAAGTTTGACAAAAAGCAAATGTGATGTAACATAGTGGTAAACAATCTTCAGTCCCATCATTATTATTGCAAGCACCAAATGCCAAATTTATTAATATTTACGAAATTCAATAAACATGGTCTGTAATAACATTTAAAAATTTTCTGACATCTGTTTACTGAATATAGAAAGTGACTAATTACATAGTATTTTTTTAAAAGATTTTTTTTAGAAGGTCTTTATGGAATCTCATGTAAGCTTTAGAAAAATGTATTTCAATCCTGTTTAGTTTAATATATAATAGTAAATATTTACTTTTGGACTTGTTTGCAACAGTAATAAGTTAGTGGATATTTATAGTAATTATTGCAAAAAATAAAGAATTAATTAATTAGAACAAAATAGGTAGAGGTAGCTTAATGGTTAGTGTGTTGGGCTATCAATCTGATGGTTGTCGGTACAAATCCCAGGTCCTCCCACTTATCCCCACTGTAAGTCTTCCATCCATCCATTATCTTCCGCTTTATCCTCTATTAGAGTCGCGATGGGGTTCCCCATGCCCATCCAGGGGAGAACATTTCGGGCGCTGGGCAGATACACCCAGGACAGCGCGCCAATACATCACTTGACACACTCCCTCACATTCACAAACACACTCTATATGGGGCAATTTGGAGAACTCAATTGACTTGATCCATGTTTATGGACTGTGGGAGGAAACCAGAGAACCCGGAGGAATCCCACGCGGACACGGGGAGAACATGGAAACTCCACCCAGATTGGGATTCGAACCAGGAATCCCTAGTGCTGAGAGGCGAACGCGCTAACCATTAAGCCACCATGCACTGTAAGTCTTATACGTGCTAATGTTTAAACCTGATGCAACCTTTCATGCTTCTTGCTCTGTGACCATAATGCTTATCCATCACATTGATTTGGTGTTGATTATGATAAATTATTCAAACTTTCAGATAGAACTATAACTAATAATTGTATTAAACCATGATTTTTTGAAGTAACTGAGAGCATACGACCTTATTTACAACCTTAGGAATAAACTATAACAATGCCTTGTTATTTGTATATATGTAGGCCATGCACTATTATGTCCATCACCATGTTATCAAGTCAACAGACTATCATGATAAATAATATTGCATGTGCATCATAAAGTCAAAATCCATGTTGAGGCATTTGAGATTTTCTTTTAAATCTCGATTTTAACTTTTTGTGAGCAATTTTCCTTAATAAAAAGTTCTGCCATGCTGTAAGCCATTACCAGCGAATGCTGCTGTAGTAATCACATCTTACTTTAAAGCATGTCACAATTCATTTTTAAACCCAGTGGCTTAAGAGTGAGTTGTCATACAACCCAATGAAAACAATAGAAAGAAATGAGCGGATGAATCTGAAGCAGCGATTTGGCAGAATTGGGTTTCAGCCTAATTGGGATCAGACGGCGTATGTGCAGGTTTGGCAGATGCGTTACATTAATCAAAACCTTTTTAATTATGTCCACTTCTCTCTGTGGCTCTCGTGTGTGGCCGAACAAGGATCCATCTTGAGTACACTACATAAGGTTATAATTCTCCAACTACATTTTATTTAAATGCAAATGCTGAATATATACAATGCCTGTTAATGTAACATTTTGTGAAATCTTTTGATAATCTTATTTCAACTTGAATCCAATGATGAATTTCACTTAAAATGTAAACAAAGCAAAGTAGCATTTTTAGTTTTGCATACTTTTTATAGACTAGTTTTAAATAATATTAATTTTAAAAATGTATTTTTAGGGCAATAATAAATTTCAGTCCTAAAATCTGACTGTTTATAAAGAACATGCACATTTTGTGTGAATATTTATTTTAATTAATTCAGTTCTGGAATTATAACCTGATAATTAAACAAAAAAAAAGTTTTCGTATTCAATTTAATATAAGGCTAAGGTTACTACCGCAAAATATGTTCTTATATTTAAGTTGTACAGACTAGAAAAAAAAAGTGGTATGTAGTATGAGTAGTGGACGCATTATGGAGTTTTAAACTAGATGTTCTGTCTTTTTGAAGCAAGGACTTTAATATGATGAAGTAACAAACATCCTATATTCTAAAGATATATAGATGATTGTAAATCTTTTTTGAGGAACTTTTTTAATCCTATAGTCACTTAGTGTTAATATTAATAAATAACTATTAATTACTAAAAATAATATGCTATGTGAATATATATTATATAATAATACATATGAGATAGAATACAAAAAGTAATACCAAATATAGTAACATGTTGTTGTTTGTTTCTTCTTTAATTAAGTAAAAAAAATCATCTTTTATTTTTTAAAATTCTAAAATTTACATTTGAATTTTTATAGTTGTATTTAAAATTGAAATAAATCTTATAAAAGTATATGATTTTATAATTTAACTTTTTATAATTATTTAAATTAATTTACATGCTATAAATAAATATGTATTGTTTGCAGTATTTTTTTTTTTAAATGGTCAATTTAAATATTTCTTATTTGCTGCTTCATTGTTTGAATCATACGTTCTTGACAGCACTCATGTCCAGCCACAAAAAAGTATGTACAGCATATATTTACGCATTAATAAATGTATAAACATCATCACATAAATATTTACAGAAATGAAAACTATAGAAACATGGTCATTTCAATGCAACAGATGCTGCATTAGTGACTAATGTAACCTACATACAAATTGACATGAAAAAGAAACAGAAACAATCTGGTGGAACACTAAATGAAAATTGAACAGCAATGTGACAAAACACACATGACCCCCCCCCACCCCTTTCTCTTATAGTGCATTAATAACCTCGCACCACTAAAAATGTCATGGCATACAGGCCATAAGTGTATAAGTGTGCCTGCACCTGACTTTAATCTGCATAATAATCAAGTTCACGGACATGGGTGAACACTGACGAATGGCTCTGGCGTTGCACTGAGACAGAGGGAGGTTGTCAATAGGGCAGATGTGCATACCCCCTGAACACCTCTCTCCAACACACACACACACACTTTATTACAGCATTACAGCAAATGTCTACATTTTTCTTTTAAAATGTTCTATAAAGATTTTGTGGTGATATATTTATATATTTTATGTGTGTATAAAATATTGATACACACAATCTTGCATTTAACGTTTAATAATGATCAAATCAATTTAAAGATTTAATGTTGACATTATTTTAAAGATTTTTTTCCCCCGTTTTCTACTGTTTTGGTAAACTTAAATATTGCCTGTTTACTGCTTCATTATTTAAATCTTACTGTGTGTGTGTGTGTGTGTATGTATGTGTGTGTGTGTGTGTATATATATATATATATATATATATATATATATATATATATATATATATATATATATATATATATATATATATATATACCCCCCCCCCCCCCCCCCCCCCCCCCCCCCCCCCCCCCCCCCCCCCCCCCCCCCCCCCCCCCCCCCCCCCCCCCCCCCCCCCCCCCCCCCCCCCCCCCCCGACTTACGTCTGTATATACAGACTGTGCAAACTAAATAATGTGTAAAGGAAATAAAGAAAGAATATATATATTTTTTATGTTTGACCTGTTTATTATAGCTTGCTTTTTGCATTCTCACATGAGAAGACCTTATAGAGGAATTTCTCTGTTCTAGTTTTAATATGCGGATTATAAGCATACAGATCATTGTTTAAAAATTGTTTTAATGGTAAAAGTTAGGTGTGTTTTATCTTAATTATTATACAAATAATGTTTGTAGAGTACATTAATGAAATGTATATTAAATAGTGTTTTTTTTTATTTTTTATTATGCTGTTTTATACTCCGTTACAGAGAGAGAGTCAACAAAGAATCACTGAAAGCTCGTTCATAAATCTGGAGATAAAGAAGGCTTTGAGGATTCACTCACAAAATGTGTGTTAAAGTTTCGAGGTTTTAGTTGGTTTTAGTTGGTTTAGTTAGTTGTAGATGAGTTTCTTTAAATAGGTCACCCTGTGTCATTTATTATTGTATTTTTTAACACTGATTACCACTTAAATGACAATTAAGCACAATTCCACCCTTTGTCAGTGCTGCATGAACCATTTATAGTTCTTACAGAGGAACAGCCCCTTAAACAAAACAAAAACATGAATATTTATTTGCTGCTGCATTTGTAACATAATGTGAAATTCTAATTTACTTCTCCAATTTTATTTTTATGAAGAAACAGGCAAAATTATTTAGGACACAAACGTGTCTTGTTTTTTAAGATATAGATCCAGAAGAAATAAAATCTGGACAAATCACGGAAATTAGTTAAAATATGTAAAATTGTTTGTGTAAAGTATTAAAAAAACAAAATACTAAAGAAAAGAAAACATATCTAGCTTTTGAAATTGATTTTGTGTATTACAAATTGATATACACCTTTGTTTTACTTAATGTAAAAGATTATTTTGATAATGATACTGTGTAATCGGGTGTCTGGTGCCGAGTGGAGGCAGGACGAGCACTATACACCATTCCCATCCATTAGATTTTGTATGAGTAAAGACAACATTCCCAAAAATGCTTTGTTAACCCGTTTAACGAAATAGACCAGACTGTTTTAAAAAGCCTTTTTTATAGAAGTGGGATTTGCAATATTAAGGTTGGAGGGACCACAAGAATTTAATGTCCCATTAGCAAAGTAGCACTAATACATTCAGATAAAACGCAAACGATCCCGTGGTATTTTAAAAGCCTTAGTCTGCTGTTTTTGTGCACTTAGGGTATTAAATGTCTCTAAGAACAAACCCTTTTGTTCAAAGAAACACGACTTGCGTTATGAGCTTTTAATGCTGCTCTTTAGCGAAGCTATCAGCAGAAGGACTTTTGCACATGGATTGGGAAATTGCAGGGTTCAGTTTTTATAGTAACGTCCCTGAACAAGCATTCGCCAAATTCGTACAATCAACTTTGAGTGCAATTTGAAGAAGTAAAAAAAATGTCATTTTAATTATATTAATAGCCTATAAATTTAATTGAATCCTACTGCAGTGCGTAACCCTCTGAATGCATCGAAAAAAACACGTTTATTGTCAAAAAATGGTCTGAACTCACTAATATTGATATATAATATGTATAACAATCCTCTAAAAAACAGTTATATAGATATGCACTATGCTTTGTGTGTGTACTGTAGGTGTATATATATATATATATATATATATATATATATATATATATATATATATATATATATATATATATATATATATATATATATATACTGTTTTATATATAATCAGGTGTACAGGAACCAAAAAATAGCATAGGAAATCTTGTCCTTGGCCAGTTACTCCTACTCAGCTACTGCGGTGTTTGCTGCTTCTATCCACATTAATTCACATTACATTGATATCATTATTTTATAGCAAGAGGTTTTTTTATTTAAAGATTCGATTATTATTTTTTTATACAAACTTAGTCTTTTAAGTAGCAGCTTGCAAAACGTTGTACTAATAAATCGTCGTGTTTTATTAAATTATGCACAAAGTGCAAACGCACAGATGTTTTCGTAATTAAATGCTACCGACAAAGGTTGGAATTGTTTTTGTAGGAGCCAAATATAAACTTTTAAGACCCTAAAACCTTTTAAAATGACTAAAATATTGATATTGCTGAATAATTTAACGATTTTAAAGTTGGTCTTTATGCTCATGTTAATACACAGAGGTAACGCCTACTCGTTGTTTTCTTATATTTCAGATCAAACGTATCCAGTTTTTAATCAAATTTCTAAGTCACATAAAATTTCTGAATTAGAATAGTTCGTTTTATGCTTTAGAAATGACGTCATAGGCCTCGATGGATTTATGCATACGCATATTTTTGCTCTTCAGTTTAAGAAAATTTTGTTTAAGAAAATAAAAGAACCAGTGGACGGTAAGCACCGCACAATTAAACGGTGAATGTTAGTTGGATGTCGTTTTATTTAACGTTCTGAAGCTTGTCGTAGTTTAAGATTAAATATTTAATTCAGCTAAGATATTCATTGTGCAGACGAGGAGGGTGGTCTTTGGTATAATCCTCGCTTTTAAACGTGTTATGTAAGATAATTATTTGATTACTAAATTGTACAAATATTTATCAGGTGCGTTTACACACACACACAAACCACACACAAGCACGCACGCACACTGAGTACACACAAAAAGACTAAAGTATTGGGACCCACGTCTTAATCACTAAATCCAAGTGTTCCATTAAATCCCATTGCCATCGGCTTGGCACCTATCCCAACATTTTGGACAATTCAATGCTTTCAAATGTATGAACACTTTTAGGAAGGTCTTTTACGTCTCTGTGAATGTCTCCCACTCCGCACAGCAGAGTTTATAAAAGCATGATTGTGTTTTGTGCGTAGGATGTAGAAGAACTACCCCACAAACAACCCTAACCCCAATCCTATAAAGCACATTTAGGATGTACAACTGAAACTGTGAGCCAGACCCTCTCACCCAACATCGGTGTCCAACCTTCCAAATGCTCCTCTGGCTGAATGGGCAGATGTTTCTACGGAAACGCTTTAAAACGTTTTTTTTGGGAAGACATTTCAGAAAATTAGTAATTGTTAAAGCTACACAGAAAATTATTACACATATGTCTATGTAATGAATTACCTTTAAACCGTTTGCCCAGTGAGGACTGGGAAATTAACTTTTTATTTTTGCATTTACTTTTAATGTTTGCAAGTGGGACTTTTTAGCTTTTTATGCCTTTTGTACCTAATTCCATGCATAAATTAATGTAATTAAAAAATATTTACCTTTATTATGTATAATATTAAGTCTTTGTAGCTACTATAAATACGGATTTATTAATGAATACATTGATATTGTTTAATATTGTTCCAATATTGTCTGTTGAACACAACCCAAAATTACCGTTTTATATTTCTATCGTAATCGCCACAAATTCTGATCGATTTTCTCATCTTATGATTCTCAGAAGTTTTCTGTAATGTGCAGGACGGTTTACTGAAGACCTTGTAATTATTAATGAACAATATGTATATGATCAAAACGTTAATAACAGTTTTTAATTAAATGCTTATAATTAGGACAATGTTAGAAAATACGGCTAATAATAAAATAATATAATTGCTGAATGTAAACATGTATTTGTGCAAAAGGACTCGGTTAACGGATAAGCATCCTAATATTTATTATTTAGGTTTGTTAGATTATGCATCATAATCAATAAATTGTCGTTCATCTATGTCATCGCCGTTTAACTGGAGTTTATCGTGAACGTATGGAAGGCTCGGTGTTTATAAGGGCTTATGCTCACTCGTCACACAAAGAAAGCAAAATGATTTCCATATGTAGTCAATTCTTTTAAAAAGGAAATAACACAGCCTAAACACAATTGCTGTGTGTAAACATTTCAAGAGCAGAGGCAGCTTTTGAATCAGGATGATAAACAATTCTGTAGCAAATTACAGAGCTTGTGTAACTTCTTTCTTTCTTTTTGAATGTGATGCATGATACACGAAACTCACTTTTCTCGTGTCGTCATAAATGTCTTACAGTAGAATTAGTGTAACGTTAGAGCACGTCACTATATTTAGTTCACAGTAGTTGGGTCATTAAATAGTCAGTAACCGTTTTTTATTAATGCTTATGTTTTCTGATGAATATGAACAGTTGCAATGTGATAGTAGTAGTAGTAATAATAATAATAATAATGATAATAATAATAATAAATTGGATACCCTGAACTGTGCGTTTGTGCTTCTAGTCTGGAATTTGATTATTCCAGAGTTAGAGTTTAGGATTAGTATTGGGACAATTTATCTTTTTTATGATGTGCATTGTTTAGTAATTAAATAACAACCGGTTCTGTAAAAGAACATTTAATGTTATCATATTATTCACACATAGTTAAACAAAAAAAATTGCATAGCAAAATGTCCCTGCAAAGCGCCTTTCCCAGAGTTATTGGTTGGAAGAATGACGACTCTGAATCTGTCCTCAAGACCAAGAGAAAGCTTTTTAGTGGCAAACCAGTCCGTGTCTACAGTCTGCCAAATCGGTTTCCGTGTCTTGTCTGTAGAATTAAGTGCCAAAACGTCGACTTTATCAAAAGAACAATCCAGGAAGATGGGTGCGGGGGGGGGGGGTGTAAAGAATTCACATGGCCGGGAAGTGTCACGTTTAATCCTCTTGATTGGACTCAGAAGACTGAGTCGAAGACGCTGGGGATGCTGGAGATGGCATCTCGACCTCCCGTGTTCTTTCTCTTTCCTGCTCTGATAGCTGTTCTCCAGTCGGGATGGAGTTTTTCTTCGGGCGCCCTTTCGGTTTGGTTGGAGACTCCAATCCTCCACCTTGCAATACCTTAATTAACAAAAGCAAAGGTCACATTGGCGGATTTAGAATTTGCCAGCAGCGTACAGAACAAGTGCTTAGTTAAAATCTAAATAAATCACTGCTTACGATTTTCTTCCATTTCATTCTTCGGTTCTGGTACCACGTTTTGACTTGCAGTTGACTGAGGCCTAAAGATTCAGCCAAGTCTATTCTGTTGGCGGGTAAAAACATCACGTTAACGTCGTTATTAATAATCAAACTGTCTAAACAAAGGTCTTTAAAATTGTGTTTAAAATTGGTCTGTTAACATGTATATATGAATAATTTAAACAATAAGACACATGTAAAACTATTTTATAATAGGCCTTTTAAATCGAATTAAATGACATAATTATTAAGAGTCTACAAAGATTACAAAGAGATTACAAAGGTCTTAATATTTAACAATGTTTTTATGAATATTTTAAGCAATAAAACACATGTGAAAAGAAGTTTTATTATAGGTCTGTTAAATCAGACTAAAATAACACAATAATGAAATTTTTTAATTAAATGTATAGTCTATTCTGTTGTGAAGAACACATCACGTTAACATCGTTTTAAAAATCAAACTGTCCCAACAAAGGTCTTAAATTTCTTAAACTTTAAAAATCTTTTTAAAAATGATCTATTCACATGCACATATGTAAAATTTGAACATTAAAGCATATACGTAAAACAATTGTTATAATAGGCATTTTAAATCAGGCTGAAACAACATAATAATTAACTCTAAAAAAAAGTTCAACGTAAATTTTCTGAGGCCTAAAGATTCAGCCAAGTCTATTCTGTTGTGAGAAAAATAACGTCGTTATTAAATATCAAACTTTCCAAACTAAGGCCTTAAACTTACTGAATCTTTTTTTAATGATGTATTCACATGTATATATGCAAAATTTGAACATTAAAGCATATACGTATTTAAATTATATACGCCAATTAAAGCAGGCTAAAACAACAAGATTAACTCTAAAAAAATTAAACGTAAATTGACTGAGGACTAAAGAGCCAAGTCTATGCTGTTCTGAAAAAAAAAAAAAAACATTAGTTAACGTTGTTATTAAATATCAAACTTTTCAAACAAAGGTCTTGAACTTACAGACTTTTTATAATGATCTATTCACAGGTATATATGCAAAATTCGAACATTAAAGCATATATGTAAAACACTTATTATGGGTCTATTAAAGCAGGTTAAAATAACGTAATGATTAACTAAAAATTCAATGTAAATTGTCTGAGGCCTGAAGATTCAGCCAATTCTATTCTGTTGTGAAAAAAAACATTACGTTAACATCGTTAAATATCAAACTTTCTAAACAAAGGTCTTAAACTTACTGACTCTTTTTCAGTAAGTTTTCAGTAACAAAATTTGAACAATAAAGCATATATGTAAAACACTTCTTATTATAGGCCTATTAAAGCAGGTTAAAATAACAATAATGAACTCTAAAAATTAAATGTAAAAGTTAAAATGGATAAAAGTATCTCATTGTGTTTTTTTTTTTTACTATAAGTCTCTGAATCATTACCTGTCTGGCGTTGAAAGATATTTCTGTTTTTCAAATCTCTTCTCGAGACCCATCAGCTGGAGCTCTGTGAATACGGTCCTGCTCCGTCGGCCCTTTTTGGTCTTGCTGAGCGCCTCGACTCCTGGTTCGAGTTTGGCCCGCAGATGGAGGTCCAGCGGGAGGTGATGAGAGGCTGGACCGACGCTTAGTGATGGAGCTCCGGTGAGCAGCGCGGTGCCGAGCGGGGACCCGAGAGAGCAGGACAGAGGTGAGACGGGGAATTTGAGCAGGCCGCTCTGCTCAGCCTTCAGCACTGATGCAGAAAACAAGCAGAAATTAGATATCAGTTCTCCACATAGACCAGGCTTCATTCAAATAGGATAGCTGTTTCACTGCTTTAAAGCAAATCAAACCGTACAAATCAAATTCCTGTGGTTTGTAGCCTACAGCATCTATACCGAGATCTATATAACCACTAATTTTACGCATCTAGTAGGCAAAATTAAAGGCTTGGATTAGAATTTCCAATCTGCATTGTGTAATATGTGGCCCAATACATTAAAATAAATAGCAAATATAACCAAACAAAATTTAATGAAGAAAGCTTAAAATATTGTTGTGTATGCTTTCGAAGTTATATGGGGGTTTCTTTATTTTAAAAGTATCCTTTTGATGTTGAATGTTATGCCTAAACTAATGCCAAGTGATTATTAATATAATATAATATAATATAAGTAATTATTAATCGTTTTACCAATTTGTATTTTTCGTTTTGGACGTTAATAAAAGGCTGCTGATTAAAAGTTCTAATGGTATCTTATAACCTCATTCTTATTGGGCAGGTTACCGAATTAACATGTCAATTTAATTTACTAATCTTTATTTGTTATCTCGTTTGCATGTCGCTTGGGATTAAAATGTCTGCTAAACGGCTAAAAAATGGATAGTTTTAAGTTACTATTTAATACTTGTATTTGTTTTATATGTCATGCACTTGTTTTAACGCTGTGACTATCCCAAAGAGTGGTAGAAAAGACACTGAGCAATGTCAGCCATACAAGTTTGACGTGATGTTAATTGGGGATCTAAGTGGGTTCGTGAAACGAACACGTATTTTGATAATAATTTAAAATGTTAAAGAAAAGGTTGATTTGTTCTAGGGCCGTCTGGGTTTTCATTACTATTATAACTTTCATAAGTTCATAATATAACAAATAATGACTTGTGTGTGTGTATATGTGTGTATATATATATATATATATATATATATATATATATATATATATATATATATATATATATATATATATATATAATATAATATTACTCTTTTTTAATGACGCCAATCGATTATTTATTTTTTATCATTAACAATCGGAATTGATGTTGCTTTTTTATTATATTTCTTATATAGACACACACACACACACACACATATATTATATATATATATATATATATATATATATATATATATATATATATATATATATATATATATATAATTTAATCCTGTTATTCAGCCTTCAACAGAGATACCATTTGGCACAACCAAGAAGAACGTGGTTTTGGAGTTGCGCATATTAATATTTATTTGTGTAATATTTGAATATTGGCTCATTGGTGCGTATATACCATATGCCATCAAGTCGGAGGTACAGAAGTGTAAAATGCAAGACAAGCAGATTAAACAACTTACACTTCTCATCTGTTGCAATATAATGTAGCTCAGTACTTTGCAATGTAAATAACCTCACAAAAAGTCTATGGGTTTTTCTGGTTTTTAAATATTTACATTATATATATATATATATATATATATATATATATATATATATATATATATATATATATATATATATATATATATATATATATTCATTCATTCATTCTTTATCTCCTGTTTTATCCTCTATTAGGGTCGCGGTGGGGTTCCCCATGCCCATCCAGGGGAGAACGTTTCGGGCGCTGGGCAGATACACCCAGGACAGGGCGCCAATCCATCGCTGGGCTCTCTCTCTCTCTCTCTCTCTCTCTCTCTCTCTCTCTATATATATATATATATATATATATATATAATTATATAAACTATTTTATAATATTAGAATAGCTGTTAAGCGTCCATTCTCTGACTCCACACTTACCTAAGTGGTTCGGATACGGTCGTGCCGATAAAAGAGCATGTACTCCGAATTTGAGGAAATCGGCTGCGGGAGGAGAGGCTTTGTGGTCCGGGTGCTCAGTGAGGATCTCCTCGATCATAAAGCTCCTGTATCGGTGGGAGCGGTGGTCCTGCTGCGCGTCGGCGGGGTAAAAGTGCGCGCCGAGCTCCAGCGGATGCGGCATCATCGCTGCGCCTTTGAAAAAGCCGTCGATCTCCCCCGAACGTTCGGTCCGTGGTTGTCGGTGGCGGGGGAGCAATCGCATAGAGCTACGGCGTGAGGTTCACACGTCTTCAGAGGAAGCCTTCATTCTGATCTTCCTCTCTGTTGGAACGATCCAGAGCGCGTGGCAGTCCGATCTCAGCGAGTCCGCCTTCACCTCTGAAGCAGGCCGACAGTCCGACAGTCTGCTGAAATATCAAGTCCAGTCTTTTCAACATAGAACCCAAGCGTGTGTCGCTGAAGCCGCGCAAAACACATGGCGCTTTGAGTGCAGAACCAACACGCTTAAGGAGGGCTTGTCACACAAAAGCCCCTCCTCTTTGCCCCAGAATGACACCCCAACAGACGAGAGGAAATCCATTACAGAGCCAGATCCTTATAGATCTGCATAAACTGAGCTACAGGTTACTAACAACGTGTTTTAACAAGCACTAAAAGAAGAAACCACATTTTAATCAACTAACCTACAGGTTAATAACACTGTGTTTTAACAAGCAATAAAAGAAGAAACCACATTTTAATAAACTAAGCTACAGGTTGATAACACTGTTTTAACAAGCAATAAAAGAATAAACCACATTTTCATGAAGTAAGCTACAGGTTAATAACACTGTGTTTTAACAAGCAATAAAAGAATAAACCAAATTTTAATAAACTAAGCTACAGGTTAATAACATTGTGTTTTAACAAGCAATAAAAGAATAAACCAATTTTTAATAAACTAAGCTACAGGTTATTAACACTGTGTTTTAACAAGCAATAAAAGGATAAACCACATTTTAATAAACAGCTTCAGGTTAATAACAATATGTTTTAACAAGCACTAAAAGAATAAACCAAATTTTTAATAAACTAAGCTACAGGTGACTTAGTGGTTAGCACGTTCGCCTCTAAGCGCTAGGGATTCCCGGTTCGAATCCCCATCTGGGTGGAGTTTCCATGTTCTCCCCGTGTCCGCATGGGTTTCCTCCGGGTTCTCCAGTTTCCTCCCACAATCCATAAACATGGATCAAGTCAATTGAGTTCTCCAAATTGCCCCATATAGCGTGTGTATGTCTGTGTGAGCGAGTGAGTGAATGTATGCCCAGTGATAGATTGGCGTCCTGTCCTGGGTGTATCTGCTCAGCGCCCGAAACGTTCTCCCCTGGATGGGCATAGGGAACACCCCCCCCCACCCCCCCGCGACCCTAATAGAGGATAAAGAGGAAGATAATGGATGGATGGATGGAAGCTACAGGCTAATAACAGTGTGTTTTAACAAGCACTAAAAGAAAAAAAACTAATTTTAATAAACTAAGCTACGGGTTAATAACAACATTAAAAATGTTTTAACAGGCAATAAAAGAATAAACCACATTTTGAGTAATACAACTAGTATTGGGGTGTTAAGATAATAATTATACATTCATACATTATTAGTAATAATAATCACATTCATTATTTCATGATTAAATTCATTATCTTTCGCTTAATCCTCTGTAGGGTCGCGGGGTTGTTCCATCCAGGGGAGAACGTTTTGTTACACCCAGGACAGGGTGTCGATCTATCAGTGGGGACGCTCACTTACACACACACACAAATACACTCTATGGGGCAATTTAGAGCATTCTATTTACTTTGAAATTATGTTTTTGGACTGTGGAACAGGAGAACCTAAAGCGAATCTGGAGAACTGGAGACATGGAAACTCCACCCAGATTGGGACTCTAACCTGGATCCCAGTGCGAACATTATTATTATTATTATTATTATTATTATTATTATTATTATTATTATTATTATTATTATTATTATTAATGCTTATTAATTGTATTGTCTAATTAGGCGAAAATAAATGTCATAAAGATGAAGTGGAAGAACAAGATGCTCGAGAATACACATATAAAATATATAATGCAGCTCTCGTTTTTAGAAACTTTATTAACAAGAAACACCAAACCTGTGGGGCAGCGACAGCGTCACGAATGACGTTGACTCTGCTTAAAAACTAGTTTTAATTTTAGCCATACGGCGCATATAACGCAAAGTAATATATATAGCGCAATGCAACGCAAAAGTTCGGTTTATAACGGATCTAGTGGAATTGCAAACATTGGTGTTTCGTGTATATGTCCTCCAATGTCTTCTTTGTTGATAGAACCTTCCCGTGCTTTGGAAGATAGTCATTTGTATTTTTTCTAATTAATCAAGTATCTGAGAATGCCTTCAGGCTAATTGTGCACACATTTAAAAGGGATTTGTTAAAATTGCAACTTTTACCTTGCAACCAAATTTGTTTAGTTTTTATAAATATTTTCTAATGAAATTGTTTGTAAAATAAGATTTTTTTTTATCAGTGATTCAGTTTTCGTCTGACAGTATTTGTATTATTTAAATTATTAAATGAAATAACTAGGCACGGACATTTAGTATACTGAAGGCCTTTATGGGATTTTTAAGACGTAAATAATCTATGATAGATGGTAACACTAAAACCTAATTTGTAAAATAAAAAATATTTTCCTGGTAAACTTGTTTAAACACATATACACCTCGGAGTAGTATAGCTTACATAATTTTCTACATTATATAACTTTGCACTTTAGGTAAATAATAATATACACTTAAAATTTAAAACTCAAACTATTTAACAAACCCTATTAAATGTATTGTTTTTTTTATATTAAGTAGCCTGGTCTTTTGAAAACTGCACTGATGAACATATCCCTTTTGCACCAACTCAAAGTTTTTTTTCCGTACTTGCACCTGATAGCAATTTTAAAAAATTACATTTAGTCATTAAGCATACACGTTAATCCAAAGCGACTTACAAATAAGCGAACAACACAAGTAAGAAGTTAATTAAAAAACGTTGTAAGAAAATTTTTTATCTACCATCATGCACGCAATTCAGCCAAAATGCAGCTATCAACATTATTAAGTCACCAAAGTTTTTGACACACATACACACACACTCTCTCTCTCTCACTCTCTCTCTCTCTCTCTCTCTCACACACACACACACAAATTCTAAATATAAAAAAAATAAAAATCAATTTATTTATTAAGGCTGCTTTATTTCTTAATAACTGTCTCCCTCTAGCGGAAGCGGGAGGAAAAATACTTGGACGTTAAAGTGCACTATATAAACCATCCCATATTATCCTATTCATCCTATATTAGGGTCGCGGGGGGGGGGGGGGTTCGGGCGCTGGGCTGATACACCCAGGACAGGGCGCCAATCTATCGCTGGGCACATACTCACACGCACACAAACACACTCTACATGGGGCAATTTGATCCATGTTTTTGGACTGTGGGAGCAAACCGGAGAACCCGGAGGAAACCCACGCGGACACGGGGTGAACATGGAAACTCCACCCAGATGGGGATTCGAACCGGGAATCACTAGCGCTGAGAAGCGAACGTGCTAACCACTAAGCCACCGTGCCGCCCATGTTCACAATATTGGTTCAGTAAATTATTTACCCATATTTACTCTCCATAAATATATTTACTCTCTGTAAATATTGGATACAAAACAATAACAATCATAAAACAACTATAAAACACAGATCTGTTTAAATAAATAATACACTATCTAATATCAAACAGGCCCCTAAACATCCAAGGCACCCTGATCTGTTCTCACTCACTCCCTCTCAGAAACAAGGTGTCCATGTCTGGCTCTGCATCCGTGGATCAGACTCAGGAGGTTATGAAGCAGAAGAAGTTTATTATGCTGCGTCTTTGTTTCACTGTTACATTCAGATCATGGATCCATGGGATTAGAACTTCTCTCCTCCACAAAGAAGGCTTGAGGAACTGGTAGTGTATTTCAGTTGTGCTGAATGACCTGGCTTCTCTGCCGTCTGTTCAGATAAATCTTTAACCTCCGATTCAGTCTTGTCTGATAATTTTGGAAAGAACCTTGACGTCTTCTGTATTCCCACATGATTAAGATGTACGGGGAGAGGAACGAAACCACCATACTCATTATTCCCCAAAGCGGCCTGTAAAAACAAACACCCACTGTGGTATTACATCTGCACCATTGGGAAACAGGAGTGTACAGTGGTTTCTGCATGTGAGAATGTGTACAGTCTCTCAGCATCAGCTCAGATGTTCTAAATCAGGCATGTCCAAAGTCTGGATTGGCCCAACTTTAGCCTTATAATGTGTTAATTATGGCTTGCTTGCTCTGTCAGAATAAATGTATCATGTTTTTTTTATGTAATTCCACATTTTACCACCTGACGGCAGCACTATTCTAATACTATCAGTCTCTGGCTCTCGGAACTGAGGACATTCATTAATTATCTTTCTCTTAATCCTTTGCCAGGATCGCGGGGGGGGGGGGGCACCAATCTATCGCTGGGCACACTCACTCACTCAGACACACACAGCATCACACACTATATGGGGCAATTTAGAGGATTCAATTTACCTTGAATACCTTGTTTTTGGACTATGGGAAAAAAACGGTGAATCCGGAGGGAATCCACACAAACAGGGGGTGAACATGGAAATTCCACCCAGATTGAGATTCGAACCTAGATACCCAGCACTAAGCGGCAAACTTGCTAACCACTAAGCCACTGTGTGCCCGTTGTGGTAACAGAAGGTTTTATTCATTCATTCATTATCTTCCGCTTTATCCTCTATTAGAGTCGCGGTGGGGTTCCCCATGCCCATCCAGGGGAGAACTTCTCGGGCACTGGGCAGATACACCCAGGGCAGGGCGCCAATCTATCGCTGGGCACACACACTCACGCACACAGACACACTCTGTGTCTATGGGGCAATTTGGAGAACTGAATTGACTTGATCCATGTTTTTGGATTGTGGGAGGAAACCGGAGAACCCGGAGGAAACCCACGCGGACACGGGGAGAACATGAAAACTCCACCCAGATGGGGATTTGAAAGGGGAATCCCTAGCGCTGAAAGGAGAACATGCTAACCACTAAACCACCGTGCCCAGAAGGTTTTAATTTGGCTAAAAATTCTAAAGGTTCTGCTGTTATGAGCGTTTGAACCTCATTCACCATCCTGCGGGGCTGATTGACCTGAAGAAACACTTACATTCTTGCGGCGCCATAGATCTTCACAACAAACACTGTGTTCAGGTCACAGAAACTGAGACAGACAGACAGACAGGTTACACTTGCAGGTTCTCCACATTGTAGTTACATTTATTCATTTATAATTTATTATTTTCTGTTCCACTAGGGTCAAGGGGGGTGAGAGGGGGTTCTCCATGACCATTCAGAAGAAAGAGAACGTTTCGGGCGCTGGGCAGATACACCCAGTGTGACAATCCATTGTTACGCACTCACTCACATACACACACACACACAAATACACACTATGTGGGACAATTTAGAGCATTCAATTGACCTTGATCCATGTTTTTGGACTGTGGGAGGAAACTGGAGAACTGAAGGTTTGAGACAGATGAGGCACAGAGTGGAACAGTGGGATTGTCTCATTTCAGCTCAGAGTTGGTATGTTCTCACCTGTAATTGGGGTCCACTACTCTGGCCATAAAGTGGTAAATACCGACACTTGAGAAGGTTATAGCATTCTGGCTGCTGTTCAGGATCTCGTACGTCCTCTTCAGATGGATCGGCTCAGTACCATCAACAAAACAACTGCTGTAATTCTGAATCAGACAGAGAGACAGACAAAAAGAGAGATATACACACAGACAGAGAGAGACAGACAAAAAGAGAGATATACACACAGACAGAGAGAGAGACAGACAAAAAGAGAGATATACACACAGAGAGAGAGAGAGAGAGAGAGAGAGAGAGACAGACAAAAAGAGAGATATACACACAGACAGAGAGAGACAGACAAAAAGAGAGATATACACAGAAAGAGAGAGAGAGAGACAGACAAAAAGAGATATAAACACACAAAGAGAGACAGACAAAAAGGGAGATATACACACAGACAGAGAGAGACAGACAAAAATAGAGATATACACAGAAAGAGAGAGCGAGAGAGAGAGACAGACAGACAAAAAGAGAGATAGACAGAGAGACAGACAGACAATAAGAGAGATATACACACAGACAGACAGAGACAGACAAAAAGAGAGATAACCACAGAGAGAGAGAGAGAGAGAGAGAGAGAGAGAGAGAGAGAGAGAGAGAGAAAAGAAAGATACACAGAGAGAGAGATACACAGACAGACAGACAGACAAAAAGAGAGATATACACAGACAGAGAGTGAGCGAGACAGACAGACAAAAAGAGAGATATACACAGACAGAGAGAGACAGACAAAAAGATATACAGACAGGTGGACAGACAGTGAGAGACAGACAGACAGAGTAAGAGTGACATCATCTGTTTGCTCCTACAAAATGAAATCTCTTATAATATGTTGATGAGGTTAAACCCTGCAGGGTTAAATGGACATTGATGTCTTTATAAACCCTGACACTCCACCTGCACCTCCACTTACACTTCCACCTCCACCTCCATCTGCACCTCTACTTACACCTTCACCTGCATCTCCATCTGCACTGACATGTCTAACAAGCTGGAGAGTGGTTTGAAACCCTGCTGTTCCTGTGGTATGCTGGTGGATGTTGGTGAGAAATGTTGCATATGAAAAAGAACCTCAGGTCCCAGCGGCCTCATAAATTTGGTCTTGTCCCGCAGTGTGTGAGCATTGGTTCTACAGCCCGCCTGTGGAGATATACCAGTATCAGTCGCTGTGATGCATAATAGCTGGAGCAGAAGAATCATCTGCTCACCTTCTCCATGGTGGTGTTGAAGCTGTAGTCAGATCGACCTGACCATTCCCACACTATGAAATCAGCACTCAAGACCTCCACGAATTTATCATCATCGTACCTTCGACAGAGAGCGGAACACAGTTTCAACGAGCACTCACTCCACCACACACACTCCACACCACATACAGCACCATCAAACACACAGCCTCCCAAAGCATTTATTTAAAGTTGGAGAAGGATCCACAGTGGCAAACCAAACCTTTTGGTTTTTGAAGAATGGGAGATTCCTGTTTACACAACACAATCTAAAACATCGTGGGAGGCTGCTTCCTTCGGAGCGATCGCTGGATTACAGCCACACACTTACACATGTGTCACAGTGCATGTGGTTTTACCACGCTTTCAAGTGGTGCCACATAAACACCACATGGTACCACATGAACACTCTCTAAAGAGGGAAGCTAAATTCAGATATGTTGAGATTTCTGATGCAACAGGAATTGGGAGAATATTGATGAACGCTATTTCCAAGATGGCTGAACAGTTTATCAACGTAAGATCCATCCATCTATCATCTTTCGCCTAATCCTCTACTAGGGTCGCCGGGGGGGGGGGGGGTCCTCATGCCCATCCAGGGGAGAACGTTTCGGGCGCTGGGCAGATACACCCAGGGCAGGGTGCCAATCTATCACTGGGCACACACTCACACACACAGACACACACACTCTATATGGGGCAATTTGAAGAACTCAATTGACCTTGATCCATGTTTTTGGACTGTGGGAGGAAACCGGAGAACCCGGAGGAAACCCACGCGGACACAGGGAGAACATGGAAATTCCACCCAGATTGGGATTCGAACCGGGAATCCCTAGTGCTGGGAGGAGAACATGCAAACCACTAAGCCACCGTCCAATCAACGTAAGATATCAAATAATAACCTATAGTTTGTAGGTTAATTCTAATAGAAACATTATTTCTTGATCATCTACCATAAGGCATGGGGCGGCACGATAATAAGGCGATACCATAAGGCATGGGGTGGAGATGTTAAGGGTCATGGCTAAACTCTATCTCCCCTGATGTCCATATTCTCTCCTCTCCTTTACAAGACCATGCTGTCAGGTTAGAGAGTGTTGGATAGTACTGCAAAAGGTGGTGGATGTGTGTTGTAGCTGAGGGTGAAGCTAAGTCTCTGGGTTTATGATACTCACAGGTGGAACTCAGGTCTGAAATTGGTGCTAATGTGGAGTTGCAGCGAACAGTCTAAGTTCACCCGGTCAAGATCAATGATCTATAAAACATAACAACAAAGTAAGGTTTGGGGCACTAAGGGGGTCCTGACCCATTAACCCTGACCCAGGTTCTAAAGGTTCTTGACTTAGATCTCATTCAGATTTGGGTTAGATGTTGCTACTAAATGTATGCATGTGTAGAGGGATGAGTGATACCCACCGGTTCCCTGGTTTGTTCCTGGTTCCTGCAGGAAACAGTACAAACTGTTTAAACTGTGCAGTGGCTTTAATAATCACATCACTTCTGTCCGTGCTGAGTTTGTGTGTTAGTGTGTGTGTTTGTGTGTTTGTCTTTGTTTTTGTGTCTGTGTGTTTGTGTGTGTTTGCGTGTTTATGTGAGTGTTTGTCTTTGTGTTTTTGTGTTTGTGAGTTTTTGTGTTTGTGTGTTTTTGTGTTTATGTGTGTTTGCGTGTTTGTCTTTGTGTTTATGTCCGTGTGTTTGTCTTTGTGTTTTTGTATCTTAGTGTGTTTGTGTGTTTATGTATTTGTGGTTTTGTGTTTGTGTGTGTTTGCGCGTTTATGTGAGTGCGTCCGTGTGTTTGTCTTTGTGTTTTTGTGTCTTAGTGTGTTTGTGTGTTTATGTGAATGCTTCCGTGTGTTTGTCTTTCTGTTTTTGTGTTTGTGTGTGTTTGCGCGTTTATGTGAGTGCGTCCGTGTGTTTGTCTTTGTGTTTTTGTGTCTTAGTGTGTTTGTGTGTGTTTGCGTGTTTGTGAGTGCGTCCGTGTGTTTATGTTTTTGTGTTTGTGTGTGTTTATGTGAGTGCGTCTTTGTGTTCATGTCTTTGTGTTTTTGTCTCTTAGTGTGTTTGCGTGTTTGTGAGTGCGTCTTTGTGTTCATGTCTTTGTGTTTTTGTCTCTTAGTGTGTTTGCGTGTTTGTGAGTGCGTCTTTGTGTTCATGTCTTTGTGTTTTTGTCTCTTAGTGTGTTTGCGTGTTTATGTGAGTGCGTCCGTGTGTTTGTCTTTCTGTTTTTGTGTTTTTGTGTGTTTGTGTGTTTGTGAGTGCGTTCGTGTGTTTGTCTTTCTGTTTTTGTGTGTATTCATGTGTATGTCTTTGTGTGTTTGTGTGTTTGTCTTGGTGCGTTTATGTGTGTGTGTGTCTTTGTATGTTTGTTTTTGTGTGAAAGTGTGTGTGCTTGTGTTTGTGTGTTTATATCTTTGTACGTTTGTGTTTTTGTTTTTGTGTGAATGTGTTATCGTGTGTGAATTTATGTGTGTGTGGGTGTTTGTTTGTGTGTTTATATCTTTGTTTATATGTGTGTGTTTGTGCCGTTTTGTGTGTGTATATGTTTTTATGACTTTGTGTGTTTATATCTTTGTATGTTTATGTGTATGTGTTTGTGTCCTTGTACGTATATGTGTTTGTGTGTACGTTTTTATGTCTTTGTGTGTATGTGTGTGTGTATTTGTACGTTTGTGTGTGTGTCTTTGGTATGCTTGTGTTTGTGTTTATGTTTTTGTGTGTATGGTTTGTGTTTTAAAATATTAAATTTGTGATTAGATGTATGTCTTTGTGAATATGTGTGTGTGTCTTAGTGTGTTTGTGTTGGTTATTTATAAGTTGCAAGGTTCTGCACCACCATGCTGTATTAACCACTTCGATTGCCCGGGGGTGTCAGTGTAAACATGTGAGGTTATTTACGATAGAGTGCTGAAATTCGGAGGCACATTATTATCACATGGAGAATCTCTGGGTCTGCAGATCAAAGAGAAAAAATGATGACTCCTCCATCATCACAATGAACGTGTAATAATGCCCCCCCCCCACCAATAAAAACACCTGTGTGAACGGACCTTATGAAGCGGATGTGACGCCTTGGTGGACAGCCCAAATGGATACGTGACAGCTGTAAAAGGTGGGGGGGGGCATTAGTCATTAGTGGAATTAGACTGACAGAAGCTTTAGAACCGTAACTCTCACCTGGTGCTTTGGTATTTCGCAGGAGTTGTCCAACTGATCGGGCTTGATCTCCACCGTTATCATGCCAGTATTTTTTGTTCTGTTGAGAAAGTAAAGGCGCTAATAAAACTAAATGAAGCCCCAGCCTCTGACATTAGAATGAACCTCTGACTCACATCAGATCGTAGTAGTTCTCCACATTTCTATAACTTGTGTTTGAATAAAGCCTGATAATCTGAAAAACAGAGGCATTGCATTCCTTATTTACATTCATTCATTCATTCATTCATTCTCGCACTTAATTCTTTATTAGTGCCACGGCGGGCGGGTTCCCCATGTCCAACCAGGGGAGAATGTTTCAGGTGCTGGGCAGATACACCCAGTACATGGTGGGATTCTATTGCTGGCCTTTCATTTACATTAATGATTAAATAAATAACTAATAGGTTAAAGTTAGGGCAGCACGGTGGCTTAGTGCTTAGCACATACGCCTCTCAGCGCTAGGGATTCCTGGTTCGAATCCCCATCTGGGTGGAGTTTCCATGTTCTCCCCGTGTCCGCGTGGGTTTCCTCCGGGTTCTCCGGTTTCCTCCCACAGTCCAAAAACATGGATCAAAGTCAATTGAGTTCTCCAAATTGCCCCACATAGAGTGTGCCTGTTTGAGTGAGTGTGTGCCCAGCGATGGATTGGCGCCCTGTCCTGGGTGTATCTGCCCAGCACCCAAAACGTTCTCCCCTGGATGGGCATGGGGAACCCCCCCCCCCCCCCGCGACCCTGATATAGGATAAAAACGGAGGATAATGAATGAAGGTTAAAGTTAACTCAAACGGTGTATCTGATCAAATCTGATCTGTTCTGATCTCTCCATCGAATCAGATCAGTTCCTGCATGGCCATAAGGAACTGATTTATGAATATAATGGTTCTGTTAGTGTGTCGTAACAATGAAAAAGTTAAATTTCATGGGTGTAGACAGATGGGTAAGTAGGTAGATGGATGGATGGATGGATAGGTAGGTAGATAGACAGACAGATAGATAGATAGATACATACATAAGTAGACAGACAGACAGACAACCAGACAGACAGACAGATAGATAGGTAGATAGATAGATTAATATGTTAGTATACTTTATTGATCCTGACCTTGGTTACAGTCTCTAGTCCGTATACATGGTTGATGTAAAGCTTCTCTTCACTCAGCAGCAGGTCCTCTCTGTCCCTCAGAATCAGCACATTAACATGTTCATGCTGCGGATAGATCATCTGCTAACAGAGACACTCCATCTCACCCCACGCCTCTCACACTCCATCTCACCCACCCCACAACATCAGTGCCACACCCTTCCTTTAGGGTGGAGGACAATCTGACTGAGCATGTTAACATCAGATCAGCCTGATCTCCCACAGAGCCTCCCACACATCCCACACCTCGTTTCCTATTCGATTATCTCAATGTGGTTAGCACGTTCGCCTCTCAGCACTAGGGATTTACGGTTCGAATCCCAATCTGAGTGGAGTTTCCATGTTCTCCCCGTGTCCGCGTGGGTTTCCTCCGGGTTCAAGTCAACAGAATTCTCCAAATTGCCCCATATAGAGTGTGTCTGTGTGAGTGAGTGTGAGCCCAGCTATAGATTGGTGCCGTCCTGTGTGTATCTGCCCAGTGCCCGAGACGTTGATGGGCATGGAGAACCCCCCGCGACCCTAATAGAGGATAAAGCGGAAGATAATGGATGGAAGGATGGATAGTTCATCTACCAGCATGAGATTAGACTGTGGGCTGAAACTAAAGTTTCCACAAGAAACCCATAAAGGGGAGAACATGCAACATTCACTACACAGATTGGTCATCTACTCCATCTGGTAATCAAACCCAGCAGGTGACATCACTAACCACTTGCTGAGCGATTAAGCAGAAGATTTCAAATTTCTAGGGTTGCAGGGTTCTTCATGCCCATCCAGAGTAGAACGTTTCAGGCGCTGGGCAGATACACCCAGGACAGGGTGCCAATCTATCACTGGGCACACTCACTTACACAGACACGCTCCATATAGGGCAAATTGGAGCATTCAATTTACTTTAAATCCATGGTTTTGAACTGTGGTAAGAAAAAGAACCAAAGAACCCAGAAGGAAAATCCACGTGGACATGGGGAGAACATGGAAACTTCGCCCAGATTGGCATTCGAACCTGGATCCCCGACGAGAGGTGAGAGAACGTGCTAATCACTAAGCCACCATGCTGCCCGGGTAAATATAAGATTATTATAAATGTTCATTCTAAATTATTGTGTTTAAATGAATGGTGGATGAGAGGGTGGAACCCGGACCTGAGCATGAATCTGTAGCACATCTCTCTTGTCCATGTAGTAGTGGAGTTTGGTCATATTGTGGGTGAATTTGTAGAAGGCGCAACTTTCTAGGTGACGTTGCATGGTACTCTTGGCCTCCAGGTGCAGAGGGTATTTGCTCATGTCTATTTCCCCGCTCTTCGTCACTGTCAGCATGAGGAGCTCCTCCCTGCTGTTCACATGGAGAACAGCGGGGGTGTTCGGATCCACCCAGCTGTGCAGGCGTACCAGATTGCAGGTGGTGCCAAGCTTGCAGAAGAACAAGGCATTGTTGTCCATCTTCACCAGCACGTCGAGGTGTGAGCCTACATCAGATCCAGGATGGAGAAAGATCCGATTAGAACCTGAGGCCTATCAAGAACCTATCATTCATTCCTTATCTTCTGCTTAGTCCCACACTAGGGTCACAGGGCGGGTTCCCGATGCACATCCAAAGGAGAACTTTTTGGGCAATGAGCAGATACATGTGCCAATCTATTGCTGGGCACACACTCACTCACACAGAAACACTCTATATGGGGCAATTTGGAGAATTCAATTGACCTTCATCCATGTTTTTGGACTGTGGGAGGAAACCGGAGAACCCGGAGGAAACCCACGTGGACACGTGGAAACTCCACCCAGATTGGGATTCGAACCGGGAATCCCTAGCGCTGAGAGGCCAACATGCTAAGCCACCGTGTCACCCTATTATTATTATTATTATTATTATTATTATTATTATTATTATTATTATTATTATTATTATTAGGTTTTGTTTTTTGTTTAATCCGACTTTGATGATGAGATGTGGAGAACCACACATCAAATATATATAAAAGTCTTTACTCCCGCATTGTGATGTCATACAGAGCAGTAAGCGGTTTCTACCTCTTTTATAAGCCCCCATAAGAAGTGCTGCAGTCATGTTGGATTTTACAGAAATTCAACCAAATTTTAGCATTTTAGCTGGGGAGACTTTGGTTCCTATAAAACTGAATGGATTAATGGGGAGGAACTGGACTGACCCCTGAGAACCACTGACTCAGTGATTGTTTATTAATAATAAATACAATATTTCCATAGAGAAACTAGAAAACCCCCAAAAGGTAGAATCCAGGTTCAGTGTCCCAATTTTAAAATTAATTTGACTTCATACAAATGGGATGTGACACGTTCCCCTGGTTCTGCAGCTCTCACTTACCCATGAACACTTGGTGTATGAGGCTGTGGTCACTGGTATGATTTGTGCTGGAGGTCTTGGGTTGTGTATACCCCCAGCTGGAGTCGTTGCCAGTGCTGAACCACAGGGTCCGATTGGTCCACATCAGTATGCTGGGCAGAGCTGAGTTTAGATACAGAAGATGGAACGGTCCTGCTGGAACCTTCTCCCTGTATCTGTTTAGGAAAGTGCTTTTTCTCCAGAGCTGCCTGACCTCATTATAGAAGTACAGTCGGGGTCTCTGGCCCCCTCCTGCGTCAGTGAGCATGACCAACAAGGCCAGTGTTCCGGGGTACGGACTAAACGTTGCTGTTAGAATTCTGGAATTCCAATCTGGAACCCCAGTTTTACCAAGCAATGTAGTGTTCCTCCATTCCTGATTGCGTCCCCCAAGGAACAGTGTGTGGTCCGTCCATGTGAGGACTGTGGCTAGTACATGTTCCTACAGATAAAAGATCACATGAAATTCTAATCACTCTAAAGAAACTGAAAAGATGTATTATTATGGGATGGCTGACACTGTAATGAGGACCTGGTCATGCAGTTGATCTGTACACGCCATTTGAAACTTAAGACCTCGCACTCCTTCAGTAAGCTGCTTGACTGATACATTCATCAGCACTCCATTTCTATAGTCTGTCCAAAACAGGGTGTCTCTCATGCGGAAGATGATCTCATGTTCTAAAAGAACAGCTTCATCTACAGTGTAGTGACCTTCTGGGGGCACAGGCACTTCCCCTGGATTCACCTTTATCTCCACATTCGAATGGAAATCATCCTCGGTTATAAAAGTCCCCATTTCTGAGAGGAGCAAAGCTCTGTGCTGGGCACAAGTGGACCACACTGTTGCGAGCTGGCGTCCTGCAGCCAGGTGCAATGACACGTTACCTTCATATGCTGGTTTTTTAGGGTCAGGCCGGTAAAATGTGTGCTGACTGGAAACAATGCATCTCGGATTAAGGCACTGGTGCTCAGACTTTACAATAAATCTGAAGTATTCATATTTTATGCTTCCTAAAGGTGGAAGCTCCCAGTACCTGGACCAAAGGGAGCAACGAAAGGATGTTTTAAACAGCCGGTGAGTTAGAACGTCATTCTCTGTGTATGTCGGTTTCATCAGGTCACAATACAAGATAAAATTGGAAGGGTTACTTACCCATTAGTGCTGAATTCCACACGTATGTTCTGAATATCCGGTAGCAATGGAAACCACACCTTTGGCCCTTGGCCCCCATAATAGATCTTAGTAGTGAGAATGCGGGAATGCTAGAATGTAAGAAATCCAAAAACAACAAATAAAGGCAAAGCATAAATACACACACACACACACACACACACACACACACACACACACACACACTTACAAAAGAATACAAAGTCATACATCATATTATAGCATTCATAATGCATTATAAGTGCATTTGTAAATATAATACTTTATAACATTTGTCATAAGCCTTTGTTTATGTACATAAATGTTCATAATCCCAGTCACAAACTGTTGTAACAATGGGGCGGCACAGTGGCTCTGGGGCAGCAGGTTCGAATCCCAATCTGGTTCCCAATTCATGTTCTCCCCGTGTCTGCGTGGGTTTCCTCCAGGTTCTCCCATTTGCTCCCACAATCCAAAAACATGGATTTAAGGTAAAGTGAATGCTGTAAATTGTCCCATATAGATTGTGTCTGTGTGTGTGAGTGTGTGCCCAGTAATAGGTTGGCGCCCTATCCTGAATGTATCTACCCAGTGTCTGAAACATTCTCCCCTGGATGGGCATGGGGAACCCCCTCCGTAACCTTAGTAGAGGATTAAGTGGGAGGATTAAGTAAATCTAACATATAATTTAATAACACAAAGTGACATAATGCATTATAATATTAACTTATTTCAATTTTTGATTTTTTACATGTTAAGACATTCTTACTTAATACATGATGATTATACTTTACTTAAAGTCTGTAATGAGCATTTATAAGCTTTCATAGTCATTATGTACTACTATGTAAGCAGTCTCTTTTGAAAAGGTAATTAATGACAACACTTCACTCTATGCCTCTAAAGAGAGCTTATAAGCTTAACTGTTATAAGCACTTATAAAGACATTTTTAGGAAAAGCGTTACTTTGACACAAATATTATAAGACTTTATGTCACTAGTCTCTATAATAAGTTAATATAATAATATTATATTATATTATAATAATATAATATAATAATTTATAATGCATTATGCTTCTTTCAAGCCTTATAACATGTTCTTATAACACTTTGTTTGTGGTACATCTATAGAGGCTAATGGCAAGTATAAATTAATTAAATCACCTCTAATTAACCCCATTAATATATTTTTTTATTCACTGTTTTTTAGTGTTTTATCAGCAGTTCAGATCTGCTTTGATCTGATGCACTAAGAAGCAGCAGGGATAGGACCATGCAGAACCTCAGAACCTTGTGAGAGTATACAGAGGGACAGTGGCTTTACCTTAGAAGGTTCTGTTGCATTCATGTGGATTTCACTGTCATCAGCTTCATCGAGATCAATCACCCATATTCTGATGACCTGCAATGGACGGCCCAGAGGAGAACATACCAATGGTAGCATCATTATGCATGTCAAACAATTTTAATATACGTTTACATAAGTGTATATGCTTGGGAAACCAACCTCTGAACTTTCAGAATGATTACTGTGATTACTGTTAAAACAAAAAAGAATTATATATATAGTATAAACATATAGATTATTGATTAAACCCAGGTGATTGATGGTAAATACCTGACTAGGTTTATAGTGTACCACATCAAATTAGAGGATGGGGTGGTGATATAAAGATATCTTTCCTCCTCTACTGTAGTATTCACCTTTAAATAAATGATAATCTGATAATCTGTCATTGCTGCATTTTAATTAATTAATTTATTTTTTGTCTTAGAAATTGCATTATTGTTATTGTCATGGTTTCATGTGTTTTACTGATTTATTAATGCCATATTTATTCATTTTTGTAAATGGTATAAAGGCTATAAATACAACGTATTATTATTATTATTATTTCTACAGTCAGTGAGATTGAGGTGTTATCTTGTTCTTTACTTACAGTGAGCACAGGCTTCACGGCATTAAACCCAGAGCTGAAGCATTTCATCAGAGTATAGGGGGAACTGACAGAGCAGAGAGACAGGAGGAGAGAACACACTTAATTTACACTTAACATGTCCTCAGGAACACAGTGCTGCTGGGAGCTCATGTGTCAGACGCAGTACACGGTGGTCCACCCTCCTCCTTCCACCTTTTCTTCAGTTTGATCAGGTGGTTCGGCTCCAGGTGGATCATGGGACGACGCGGCATGCTGCGTACAATCACTTTAATACTTTCAAATATAATTACCTTTTATTATTCAAATCACAGGTGTTGGGGACACGCCAATGGTGGAACATCGAACCCTCATACTCCAGGACGATCTACACAGATAGAGCATCATGTGAAAATCTGCAGAACTAAAGTCTCCATGAGAATTTAGAAGCAGTTACACATTCAGATGAAGATGGACTGTCTGGTTTGATGGCTGGACCTTAGATCCATTAAAGAGTTCTAGCTGAAACATTAACAGTTTTTCTTGAGGAAGGTTCTTCAAGTTCTTGCATGAACATCAAGATCTTATAAGATGATAATATACCTGAAAGCCTTATTTCCCATGGACTCCTGCACTATGATACTTTAAAGATAAAGTGGTTCCTCTGACATCATTAAAGGTCATAAAGAACAATGTAATGTAACATGATTCGTACTTACAGGTTGTCGAATTGTTAAAGTCGCCTCTTTTTCCAAAACACTGCCATATCTAAGGAAAGGGACATTTAAAAGCTGTGTGAACCCCCCCCCCCCCTTCAAATTAATATCAGTAACTTCTAGTTAAATAATTCAGTAAATCCATCCATCCATTATCTTCCGCTTTATCCTCTATTAGGGTCGCAGTGGGGTTCCCCATGCCCATCCAGGGGAGAATGTTTCAGGCGCTTGGCAGATACACTCAGGACAAGGTGCCAATCTATCCCTGGGCACACACTTACTCACACAGACACACTCTATATGGGGCAATTTCGAGAACTTAATTGACTTGATCCATGTTTTTGGACTGTGGGAGGAAACCAGAAAACCCGGAGGAAACCCACACGGACACGGGAAGGACATGGAAACTTCACCCAGATTGGGATTCGAACTGGGAATCCCTAGTGCTAAGAGGTGAACGTGCTTACCACTAAAGAAGATAATGAATTAAGTATAATTAATAATATATAATTTAGTATAATTAATAAAATAGAGCTCAACTGCCCTGAATCAGCTTAAGCTTAAAGATCTCTTCACTTTGATTCGAGTTCTTAAAGTCAAATGTAAATATAGGTTTACCTCCAGATTGTAAATGTAAAAGGAACTTGGAAAAGAAGTAGAAGTGTGAGAACTGTAGAATGCATTTCCACCACTAACAAGAGAAAAAGGCAAAATTAAGATATTTGGTCTCAGAATTCAGATTTATAATCTCAGAATTTTAACTTTTAATTTTAGTATTCTGACTTTAAATCTTTGACTTTTAATTTCTGACTTTATATCCCACAATTCTGAGTTGATCTCAGAACCCACACAGAACATGGAAGCTTCACCCTGATTGGGATTCGAATGGATTTCATAATTCTGACTTTATATCCCAGAATTCTGAACTGACATCACTATCAATGTGTGGATTGCTGTAAATTACAGACTTTCTATATGTTTCTCTTAACGTCCTACATGATGTTTACAGATCTTATTTGTAATAATACCACATTTGCACACCATTTTAATGATCTACTGTTTAAGGAGATGTTATTAGTACAATTATGATTAAAATTTAAACTGTGCATCATAATTCATTCAGTATCTTCCACTCAATTCTGCATTAGGGTCGCAGGAGGTTCCCTTGGCCATCTAGGAGAAAGCATTTTGGGTGCTGGGCAGGACACCCAGGACAGGGCGCCAATCAATCGATGGGCACACACTCACTCACACAGACACACACACACACACACACACAAACATATAATATAACTCTATATAGGGCAATTTAGAGCATTAATTTACCTTGAATTCATGTATTTGGACTAATTCATTCATTTTTATTATCCTCTGCTTTATCCTCTATTATGGTTGAGGGAGGGTTCCCCATGCCCATCCGGTGGAGAACGTTTCAGGCGCTGGGCAGATACACCCAGGTCAGGGCTGTCCCTGGGCACACACTCACTCACACAAACACACTCTATATGGGGCAATTTAGAGCATTCAATTTACTTTAAATTCATGTTTTTGGATTGTGGGAGGAAACCAAAGAACCCGGAGGAAACCCATGCCGACACGGCCAGAACAAGGAGCTTCTACCCAGATTGGGATTCCAACCTGGATTCCAACCTGCTAACCACTAAGCCACCATGCCACCCCATGTTGATATTGTTATTGTGAAATTAGATTAGCATTAACATAGATACATTGTGTGTTAGACCATCATCTTTACTTTATTTAATGTTTTAATCTGTGTATCTGACTGTCATTTTGCACTGATCAGACATTAGCTTGATACATCTTGAAGTAGCTTCTAAGTAGTTATGCTACTTTTGCCTAATTTGTGTACCCTAGCCTGATTTTTTCTTTGGGTGGTCGCTATTGTGCAGTAAAGCTTCATTTATTGTTTGAGTAATAAATAGCTTAGCTTATTACATGTTAATAGTAGCTTGCCAAACACTGCCTATATATTTAAACCACCATTATATTTCAGTAAAAAGTCTAACATTTCAGTGTTAAGATTCTCACCTGAACGTATTGTGGAATCTTAAATGATTTTTTGACAATTTTTGGTAGCGTTTTGTTACTCTGAACACAATAGATCTGACATTAGAAATGATGTTCCCTTAGATTCATCGCTATGACAACCACCACTCTTAACTTTCAAAGTTATTGAAAACGTTCCATTATACTCTAGGGAGAGTAGAGGATTTATAAAACCTAGAAAATAAAGTTTGCTTCTTGCATTTCAAGTGTCTCTTTTACTCTCTCACAACCATTTTCCTTTATTCTAGAGCTTCAAATACACTATTAGTGTAGCAAAGTGAGTATTAGACTATTTAAACACTATTTTGTATCTATTATGTATAAAAGCTGGATCAAACATAACAATTTATGGTCAGTAGATGTCGCCATTTAGCTATAAGAATCGCCTAAAATCAGGGTTTTGCTCTTACAATTACAACTCTTACAATTAACATTTAATCGAATTTTTTGCTTAATAAATGGCTGTGACATTTACATCCAGTGGAGAAGGTTTTGGGCGCTAGGGGAACCATCTATTGCTGGACAGACAGACAGACAGACAGACAGACACACACACACACACACACACACTCTATATGGAGCAATTTAGAGCATCAAATTTACGTTGAATCCATGTTTTTGGGATGTGGGAGAAAACCGGAGATACCTGGAGGACCTGCAGGGATTCCAACCTGGATCCTCAGCATTGAGAGTCAAACGAGCTGGAGATACCAGGTTCTAATCCCAATCTGGGTGGAGTTTTATGTTCTCACCGTGTCTGTGTGGGTTTCCTTCAGGTTCTCCAGTTTCCTTCCACAGTCCAAAAACATTTCAAGATACATTAGCCAATTGTGTGTGTGTGTGTGTGAGTGTGACCAGGGATAAATTGGTGTAATAGAGGATTAAGTGGAAGATAATAAATTAATGAATACTGAATGATTGAATGAAGGGCGGCACGGGGGCTTAGTGGTTAGCACATTCACCTCTCAGCGCTAGGGATTCAGGTTCGAATCCCAATCTGGGTGGAGTTTCCATGTTCTCCCCGTGTCCGCGTGGGTTTCCTCCGGGTTTTCCGGTTTCCTCCCATTAAGTCTATTGAATTGTGTGAGTTTGTGTGTGCCCAGCGATGGATTGGTGCCCTGTTCTGGGTGTATCTGCCCAGCGCCCGAAACGTTCTCCCTTGGATGGGCATGGGGAACCCCCCCGTGACCCTAATATAGGATAAAGCAGAATATAACGGATGAATGGATGATTGAATGAATGAACAAAAGGTGGACATAGGTACAAGTGGCCCTTTATTTGCATTATGCGCTACCAAAAGCTTTATTCGGTTCTAAATTGGCAACAGCGCCCTCTATGGCCACGGCACCCGTTGGTCACCGAATTCGGTGTTACACCGGCTGTTCAGTGGGAGCCGTGTGAAGAGTCGACTCTCCGAACTCCCCATCACTAAACTCCGTTAGTCTCGCTGGTATGGGGGCCTGTGTTTGGTCACGTGATCGCAGCAGGACCAATCCGATGCGTTCTTTTCCCAGCAACCTGTTCAACGGAACTGTTGTGGAATCAGCGGTGATCGGGGGCAGCGGGCGGACGTGCGGCGAGCTGCGGGCGGTGGGCTGCTGTAGCTTTGGCTGAGGTTAACCGCCACCACGGAGAGGAAACGAGAGGAAACGAGGTATGTCGCCAACACCGGTCTCCTGCAGTATCGATCTGCCGGACTGACCTGTCTGTTTGTACGGATTAGACAGTCGACTCGCACAAACAGGTTAACTAGCTGTGCTTAGGGTGAGCAGATGTCCCGCAATTTCGTTACTTTTCAGGCGTCCCGCAAATGGAGACGTTGTCCCGCATTGTTATTGAAAGTCAGACTGCAGTTTTGAAATGCGTGTTTTATAATCTGCCATTGAATGGCTGTGTTGTCTGTTATCGGGGGAGAGGCGGGCTGTTTGAATGTCAACCAATCGGGAACGCGGGCGCCCCCACCAACACAAACAATGCAAATTGGGTCATATATGTGTGTATATATATATATATATATATATATATATATATATATATATATATATATATATATATCCATCCATTAATTTTTCCGCTTTATCCTCTATTATGGTCGCGAGGGGGGGGGGTTGCCATCCAGGGGAGAACGTTTCGGGCGCTGGGCAGATACACCCAGGGCACGGTGCCAATCCATCACTGGGCACACACTCACTCACACACACTCTATATGGGACAATTTGGAGAACTCAATTGACTTAATCCATGTTTTTGGACTGTGGGAGGAAACCGGAGGAAACCCATTGGAGAACATGGAAATTCCACCCAGATTGGGATTCGAATCTAGATCCCCAGTGCTGAGAGGTGAATGTGCTAACCACTAAGTCACCGTGCCGCCCTTATTCATTCATTATCTTTTGCTTAAGGGGTTCCCCATGCCCATCCAGAATAGAACGCTGGGCAGTGGGCAGATACACCCAGGACAGGGCACATTTACGTCAAAGATGCACACACACTATGGGGAAAATTGTGGGAGGAAACCGGAGAACAAGGAAGAAACCCGGGTTCATCTCAGTGGAGACAACACGTGGAGACACTATATAGTGTCCACACACACTATATAGAGGCATTTTATATAGGGGAAGTTTGGAGCAGCATATTTATCTTTAATCAATGTTTTTGGAAGGGGAGAACATGGAAACTTAATGGAACATGGAGAATTCTATGCACTGAGTGGCAAATGTGGTAAACATTCTACTGTGCTGCATCTCATAAATACCTTCACCATTAAACTCAGAATTGTAAAGTGGTCTATAGAGTGTCCAGGGGTTGAACACATCTGAATGGATAGCACACACACACACACACACACACACACACACACACACACACACACACACACACACACACACACACACACACATCTCACTTACACTTGTAAATAGTCCACTGACCAGACAGGAAGTTTTTTCTCTCTTTCTCTGCTTAATCCCATTTTTTTTTAGCTCCTGTTGAATTATGGAATAGCCCAGTGTGCTCTGGATTCTTATTTCAAAATGGTATCCAGTGCAGTAGGTCTGGGGAATTTTCACTTACTGATTTATACCTGGTGTATAGCTGGCCAAACTAGTAATTTTTACCTACAGCTTTTGCGTACTTGGTAGTGGGTGGTATGAGATTTCGGACCCAGATGCTGCTATATCAGAAATGTCTTTTTTGCTTGAAAGTGTGACATGAAAAATAAATAAATGAAATAAATACTAATGGCGGCACGGTGGTTTAGTGGTTAGCACGTTGGCATCTCAGCGCTGGGGATCCAGGTTCAAATCCCAATCGGGTCGAGTTTCCATGTTCTCTCCATGTTTGTGTGGGTTTCCTCCGGGTTCTTCAATTTCCTCCCACTGTCTAAAAACATGGATCGAAGGTATATTAAATGCTCAAAATTGTATATTATAGAGTTTGTTAGTGTGTGTCTGTGTGTGTACCCAGGGATAGATTGACACCCTGTCCTGAGTGTATCTACCCATTGCCCAAGACGTTCTCCCCTGGATGGGCATGGGGAAACCCCCCGCAACCCTAGTAGAGGATTAAGTGTAAGATAATGAATTAATAAATAAATAAATACTATTCAAAATGATATATAAACAATCGCTGTAAAAGAATTTGAAATAGAATCTGAAAATTTGGCAAAGGATATTCTATTTTTTTAATTATTATAATTATAATTTTTTTATATTATAATCATAAGCCTGTTGTTAAGGAATATAAGTAACCATAATAAGACAGAGAATAGAGCAGATGTGTGATCGCAAATTCAGAGAACACAGCAACAGGATGGTGGGTGGTAGGTGCTTGTTTATCACATGCTTTGAAAAATCACTTCAAAGTTCAGATGAAAGTGAACCTTTCTCTTTGTGTCGGTTCACGGTTACCTACCTAAACACATTATACATTTAAACCGGGTATTTAGATGAACCGATCTAAAATATTGCAATTTCAATGAAGGCGTTTTTTAAGTCAAATAAGTTATTCCGTGTCATTTCACCTTCTGTTTTTGACATAATTGTGTGTGTTTTGTTTTAAGTCATAAGGTTTTTAATAGCAAATGTATTATTTTGAACTCTTCAAGGTTTGTAAAGGTGACTGAAGATGGCTTCCATCATGCACTGAGATAAAATGCATTTTAAAAAAGGGTTTGCTGATTTACACAGATCTATGTTTAAAATGTAAAGCTCATTACTTAGTAAGAGATCAAAAATGATACAGCTGCATTTTTTAGTTAATTTTCTGTAATTAATCTTAAGTTTTTGATTTTACACTAGAGCAGCAGTTCTCAAATTGTGCGGGGGACATAGAGGAGGCATGTCTGATTGGCCGAGAAATTAAGCGAGGAACCAAAGTTTCTTCAGTTTCTTTTACGGTGGACAATAAACAAACCATGCTTTCATGTCTTTTACATTAGCACGGTGTCAAAACGCAATAAAAGACAATAAACCCGTTTTTGGCAGCATTTTGTTGGGGTGGGGGATATTTTTTCATCTTTCAAAGTAGGGCGTGACAGAAGCACTCTGTGGCAAGATCTCTGTGATGGGAGAAGGCGGAGCCGTCATTGAAAAGGAACGTTTAGCAAAAGGGATTCCATTCCATCCATCCATTATCTCCCGCTTATCCTCTATTAGGGTCGAGGGGGGGGGTTCCCCATGCCCATCCAGGGGAGAACGTCTCGGGCGCTGTGCAGATACACCCAGGACAGGGTGCCAATCTATCACTGGGCACACACTCACTCACACACACTCTATATGGGACAATTTGAAGAATTCAATTGACTTGATCCATGTTTTTGGACTGTGGGAGGAAACCGGAGAATCTGGAGGAAACCCACGCAGACACGGGGAGAACATGGAATCCCTAGCGCTGAAAGGAGAACATGCTAACCACTAAGCCACCGTGCCGCCTGCAAAAGGGATTCATGGGGCACAAAGTTTTTGGAAACAAGGGAACCAAAAGGGATGTCATTGCCATTGTGACAAATGGTGCAGAGTCAAGTAAATTGCAGGTGAAAACAACGCAGGTACACCAACGATGACATAATTAAATACAAACCTTGTTGGTCCATAGCACATATTATAGCAATCTATTTGAGCACTTTGTTTTGAGGTCCTTGAAACCAGAAGGTGAAGGTAGGGTTGAGGACGAGCAGCGTGGCTGGTAAATCCTTTCTGTCAGGTAGTGCTTATGCTGGTGGACTAATAGCGTGGAAATGTTTCTTGGCACGCTTTGAGGACGTACACTGGCAGAGGTCGAGCCTATGGCTGAAGGTCGCTTTGAGCAAGACAATGCACCATGACACAAAGGTCTTATTGTTATGAACTCGTTCCAGGAACATGACAGTTTCCTCTGCTTTTCTTGCCATTTACAATCTCCAGTAATATTGTAAGTGTTTACTTACAAATTAGTTAAGTTCAGGTTGGCAAGAGTAAAAACGAATAATTCCAAATCATTATAAAAATATAAATATATATGTATGTATATGTCTGTGTGTGTGTATGTATGTATATATATATATATGTGTGTGTGTGTATGTGTATATGTGTGTATATTTTTATTATATTACATCACAACGACTACATTGGTTGGAGGATTTATTACACCCATATAATTTTTATATGCGTTTTGTAGTGTGTTCTATCTCGTTGCATCTGAAAATCTTAAATGAAAAATAATAAAAGGGAAAGCAGGTTCTCTTCTTGCCTATCTTTTATTTTCATGTTTGATATTTCATAGATTAATGTATGTAGTATTGTGATCAGCAAACAACAGTTTAGATTGACCCCCCCACTTAATTCTTTACACCATTATATCATGTAGTATGAAGGGATGAATGATTCCATTGGTTCATTGGCCCAGGCAATCATAAACCTTTAGTTCACATCACACATTTATAAAATGCTGATGTTTACACTGCAGCGCTGCGCTCATGAGCTTTGTTTGCTAGTTGCTCTATTTGCCATTTAGGTTATTGTTTGCAGGCTTTTCACGCCACATTTGCCTCCACCTCTTCGCAGACTCTGCCATGGCAGCAGGTGTCAGTCTACTGGATGACGTGCACTACACCAGTTCCAACAGCAGCAGCAGCAGTGCAGGGAACGGTGCAGAGCACCAGAGTGAAATGGAGTCAGGTAGGACACACACACACACACACACACTGTACTAATGTCATTGCATATCCAGATTTGAAATCGTCTAACATATAACTGATAAGATTTAAGTCTGTTTAATTTAATACTGTTTTGTCGAGCTTTAAAAGGATATTTCATATAAATGTGTTTTAGATATTTGAAGAACGTCAGGCACACAGAAATATTTATTTGTAACTTTCTAGGCAATATAAGAATTGCATAAATCTTTTTTTATGGATATTTTTCATTTTATTACATTTTGTTTCTACGATTAACTGTATGCTGTAGATTTACTGTAAATACAACCTGAGATAAAATAGAAAAGAGCTTTTCGTTTACCCTCAGTGACGTTCTGTTGAGCATTGTTTTGTGCTTGGTTACCTCAGAATGCAAAGCTGCAGCATAATTTCTGGGATTCTGTTTTAAAGAGCCATCTTTTCCACCAACATTGCTTAAAAAAACAGATTGAATAATAATCAGGTTTGATTATACTACAGTGTAGAACTTTTTTTCTTAACTATCTCCTTATGGTATTCCCTCATTTGTAAGTCGCTCGATGAAAGTGTCTGCTATACAATGTAAATAAAGAGAATTTTTCTATGACATTAGCATAACATTGACATAAATCTATTAGGAAGACTGTAATATAAATGTCTGAATGTATTTTTGTGTCTTTTTTAAGCTTCACTGGTTACATAACTTTTATCATCTGTGTCCTGATCATAGTAAATGTTATTAACGAGGATCAGAAGTAATAACACAGCAAAAGTAATTAATTAGTTCACTATAATATGTATTAGATTAATGTCTGGGTAGTCACATGAATGGCATATTTAATATGACATTGGCTCATTTATATAGTATATACTCATATAGTATAGTCTCTGTTTTGAAATATAGAAACGGGTAATTAATATGCAAAACTAAGAATGTTTCTTGTTAAAGTTACTTAAAGTGACATTTATTAGGATAACCCTTTAAATTTACTGTCACAGTCAAAAGTTTGGACACAGTGACACTGCTGGGATAGGAATAATACACCAACCTAATATTCTCTGCTCTGTGCTGGTACGCTTGGGGTTCAGACCATTAAAGGGGACATATACACTTCCTTCCAAATACTTTGCTATCAGGTGAATTAGACATAGAATTGTTCCTAGTTATGAATGTGTTTGGGTGTCTGAATTGTCACAGACTGCACACTGTGTATTGTGTTTCCTTAAAAGTAATGGAATAGAAAATAAGTATAGGAATAAAAGTTTGAGTCACAAGGTACTTTTAATTTTAGTGTGTAAGAGTACAAACTGCGTTTCGTTTTGCACATGGGAGGGGAGAAGATAATCAACCTTACAACAAACAGTAATCATTATATTAGACTAACCATTTACTCAAGCAAATAAAATAATACTATTTTAATAAATTTTCTTTTTCATTTACATTTAAGCAAAAAGAAAACAGTTGTGATGTGGAGCTGTGCATGAAACTAGTTAAAGTCAGCATCAGGATTGGGCAAAAAACGTCTAAGCAATTTTAAGGCATGTCAGTACTTTAAATAAATACATTTTAAGTAAATGAACCTTATTAGTCATGTTCACTGTTAATTTAATCTTAAGTAAAGAAAAATATTATTGTTAGTGTATCTTGCAGTTCAGTATTGTAATAGATTTGATTCATTTTTTTAAATGCTTTGTTGATTAATGAAAGGTATCTTATTTTCATGCTGGACTTTTTTAGAACACTTGTTTTCTGGATTAGATCCACATGCAGTGCAACACATGCTACATTTACATTGTAGACCCCCCCCTCCCCCCATGCATCTTAAATAATTACCACCTTAATTTAAAAACGACAGAAAAAGCCTTTAGTTGATCTCCTATTGACTTGCCAACTGGTCACCATGGAGACTGCTTTGAGGGCAACCAGAGTAATTGCCTGACTTCATTTGTGGTCTCTTTGCACATTAAGAAAGATACGTCCCTATGAGAAGAAGACACAGTACAGTACTTTCTGTCCTTGTCTTTTTAACAGGTTAATTTTCAGCATGTTACAAATCGGATCGGAAGGTTTAAAGGAAGTTTAAACACAAATGTAATGCAGATTTTAACTCATTTTGAAATGAAGGTTATTTTTAGGTTACCCAGAGTGAATGGTCAGCAAGTCTGATGTAATTTGCTTTATAGATAGATATTGGCTGAGTATTGACTTGAACCAAAACTTTGGATCAGTATATTCACATGGTTGCAGAAATTTGTTTAATCCATAATGCGAAAAGAATATAGGGTTCCTAAATTTTGGAATTTTTCCTCTTCCAGTGTTTGAGATTTTAAAAAAACCTGTCACAAAAACTGTGGTAGTGCAATGGTGCACGTTTCTACCATTTATTATCAGAATATTTTATTGATACCAGGGGGAAATTGCAGATGTTACATTTGCTCAAGTTAAAAAATGTCAAAAAAAAAAAAAAAAAAATATATATATATATATATATATTCATTCATTCATTATCTTCTGCTTTATCCTATATTAGGGTCGCGGGGAGGTTCCCCATACCCATCCAGGGGAGAACGTTTCGGGCGCTGGGCAGATACACCCAGGACAGGATGCCAATCTATCGCTGGGCACACACTCACTCACACAGACACGCACGCATACGCATTTGGGGCAATTGAGAGAACTCAATTGACTTGATCCATGTTTTTGGACTGTGGGAGGAAACCGGAGAACCCGGAGGAAACCCACGCAGACACGGGGAGAACTTGGAAACCACCCAGATGGGGATTCGAACCGGGAATCCCTAGTGCTGAGAGGCGAACGTGCTAACCACTAAGCCACCGTGCCGCCTATATTATATATATTATAATGTAAAAAAAAAAAACAAATCAGCTACTGTCTCTATTTTTATATCTACAACGTAGATCAGCAAGTTGGATCTGTTGAAATTAGTGCAGTCAATGGACACTGTGCCTAAAGACTCTTGCACCACTACACAATACACAATAACACACCATGATGTCATAGTCACTGCAGTGCTGACAGTAATATGCTATGCAAATATTTATACCTAATGTTTTGACACGTAAGGTAAGTTGACATTGATAAAATAGACTATGTAAAAACAAGAGGCTGTACTGAAACAGAGTGATCAGTGAATATGATACAGAGTTCATCAATAGCTTTTTTTTTTTTTTTGCTTTAGTTTCAGATTTTCGACCCCGTGTCAGGATCCCTACTGCAAAGTACACTAAAGTGGGTGAGACGCTAAGGCACGTTATTCCCAGCCATATGCAGTGCTCTATGGCATGTGGGGGACGAGCTTGCAAGTACGAGAACCCGTCTCGTTGGACGAAGGAGGAACAGGCTATCGAAGGACTTTATTCCTCCTGGTAAAGCTTTTCTTTGAAGCATAGGTGTCAAACTCAAGGCCCGTTGGTCATATCTGGCCCATAATACAATTCTATCCAGGCCTGCAACATCATTTTACATTGATCTATTATTATTGTTAATAATGGCCTGGCAATATTTTTATACTTTGCTCATATTTAAATTTGTATGATTTTGCCAGGAATATATTTATGGAGAGCAGAAATATTTTAATATATTTAAAGTTCACGTTTATTTTTCAAAAATGGCCCAAGAGCAAAAAGTATTTGTCAAAGTTTAATCAAAAATGTTTTGATTATGATTTCGACTTTTGTGGAAAAGCATCATTTTTATTCAAATTTTTTTGCAGCATGTTCATAGTTGTAATTTCTTTCATTTTGACCAGATATATTTTCATGAAGAGCAAAGTATTTTAAGTTATATCAAGTTTAATTTGAGGACGGCACGGTGGTTTAGTGGTCAGCATGTTCTCCTTTCAGCCCTAGGGATTCCCGTTTCGAATCCCAATCTGGGTGGAGTTTCCATGTTCTCCCCGTGTCCATGTGGGTTTCCTCCGGGTTCTCCGGTTTCCTCCCACAGTCTAAAAACATGGATCAAGGTCAATTGAATTCTTCAAATTGCCCCATATAGAGTGTGTCTGTGTGAGTGAGTGTGTGCCCAGTGATAGATTGGCGTCCTGTCCTGGGTGTATCTGCCCAGCGCCCGAAACGTTCTCCCCTGGATGGGCATGGGGAACACCACCGCGACCCTAATAGAGGATAAAGCAGAAGATAATAGATAGATGGATGAATGGATGGATGGAAGTTTAAGTTAAATTATTGTGGAATAATATTCCTGTCTGTTTTCATTCCTATTCATGTTCAGAAAACATTTACTTTTAGTTTGTTCAATACATGTTTATTCTGTTCGGCCTGCGAACTAAAGTCTGCTCTGAATTTTGCCCCCCACGTGCAATTGAGTTTAACACCCTCGCTTTGAAGCATATAATTCCTAACTCTAGCCAGTTTATAATCTCGCTTATGGTCACAGGAGTGGCTGTCGGCGAGCAATCCAGCCACTCGGGACTAATACATCAAAATACTTTTTATGTTTACCTTAGGATCACTGATAACTTATTAGCCATGGCACGACCTTCCACTGAGATCATTGAAAAGTACAATATCATCGAACAGTTCTTGAGGTAGGTCCCGTTTCTACAAATGCAGACTAGATAAATAACCCCTAAGGCGAGCTTTTGTTTACACTTGTTTTATTCCTAGGAGTGGACTAAAGACCATAATTAACCTGCAGCGCCCCGGGGAGCATGCCAGCTGTGGTTATTCACTAGAGCCAGAGAGTGGATTCACCTATCAACCAGAGGTCTTCATGCAAGCAGGGAGTAAGTTCTATTTACACATTTAAATCAGGATAATAAAATCAGACTTCTCCTCCTTGGAGTTGTTTCTTTTGAGCAAAACTACTAATTGTTTGAGGTTTTGGTTGTGCGACGGGTTTAGCATGGGCATTAACTTTGAACCAGGCTGTAGGGAGAACTGGTTGTTTCTAACAAGCTCTCTAGAGAGGGGTGCATTGGTTCTAGCATGCAGCTTCTAGGAGAATTCATTGGGGAAAAGTTTCCTAGCGCTCAGCATGTCATTACATGCTTCAAATGTCACTCAAATCACAGCTAAGGGGATTTTGGCACCTTGTTGTTCTTGAACACTAAGCCATTTGTTTACAGGGTAAATTGCATGCTCTAAATTTCCCCATGTAGAGTGTGTTTGAGTGTGTGTCTGTGTGGTTGAGTGTGCTTAGTGATAGATTGGTGCCCTGTCCTGGGTGGATCTGCCCAGTGCCCAAAGCGTTCTGCCCTGGATGGGCAGCTGTCTCTACCCCCCCTCCCCCCAACAACACTAATGTAGGATAAATCAGAAGATAATGAGTTAAAGAATAGATAAACTTACATCCATCCATCCATTCTCTTCCGCTTTATCCTCTACTAGGGTCACGGCGAGGGAGGGGGGGGGGGGAGAATGTTTCGGGCGCTGGGCAGATACACCCAGGACAGGACGCCAATCTATCACTGGGCGCACTCACTCACTCACACAGACACACTCTATATGGGGCAATTTTGGAGAAGTCAAATGAATTGATCCATGTTTTTGGACTGTGGGAGGAAAGCGGAGAACCAGGAGGAAACTCACGCAGACACGGGAAGAACATGGAAACTCCACCCAGATTGGGTATCCGAACCGGGAATCCATAGCGCTTAGAGTCGAACGTGCTAACCACTAAGCCACCGTGCCACCTATAAACTTACATCATGTTTATAAAATCTTTATTGCAACTGTTTTTTTCTTAAATCTGCCAACGTTCCCTCAAACTAGAAAAAACCCATTACAATTCAGTGATGTTCTTTTTTTCCGTGGGTTCTTTTATATAGTCTATTTTTACAACTTTGGCTGGAAAGACTATGGGGTTGCTTCCCTCACGACGATCCTCGACATGGTGAAGGTGATGTCATTCGCCGTGCAGGAGGGCAAACTGGCCATCCACTGTCATGCTGGGCTCGGAAGAACAGGTTCATATTTTCAGCCATGTATTCATGTTGATGTCTTGAATGTGCTTGATATAAAGTGGCTTGTCCTTCATTACTGTAGTATCACTGTTTCCTTTTCTGTAGCTCACAATCGATTTTGTTCTTTATCTTAATAGTGTGTGACCTTTAATACAAAAAAAAACACTAGTTTCTTGTAGAAAGCTTGTACCAAAAGAGTAAAAGTTGTTCTAATTGAGGTAACAGCATTGAATGTACATGTGCTTTCTGCTACTCAGCTGTTAGTCCAAGCAGTTCCCAGCTTGACCACTGCAATGCATTTACATTTACATTTAGTCATTTAGCAGACGCTTTTATCCAAAGCGACTTACAAATGAGAACAAGTTAGAAGTCATGCAGAAAACCAACTACACTGTAAAATCATCAAACCTGATTGTTATTTGATGCTGTGCCCCCCACCCCCCTTTAAAATATTTTTTTTAGTTATTATTTTTTTTACAACAGATTTGCATTGCTTGCCGGTCTCCATCTTGCACAATCAGGCCCCTACAACTGATTTAAAACTCTGTAATCTGTCTTGTGTCCAACCAACCCAAGCAACCCTCATATCACTCCACCCTCCTCTCTATTGGCTCCCTGTAGTTGCTCGCATTCAGTACCAGACACTGACTCTGGCCTACAGGACAATCTCTGGATCTGCCACCTCTTACCTTCATTTCCAAAACACACTTCGGTCTCGTTCATTTCGCTTTAGTGATGAATGTCGCCTGGTGCTTTAACCTCACATTGGTGCTAAATCTCACTCCATATTGTTCACAACTGTTAAATGGTGGAACCATCTTCCCAACTCTGAGTCACATAACATCTTTAAGAAAAATCTCAGAACACAGCTCTTTTACAAGCACTTGCTATTAAGAAGAAAAAGAAGGGAAAAGAAGCAATCAGGTTTGATCATACTACAGTGTAGCTGTTTTGTTTCTTAATTACAGACTTGTGTTCTCATTTGTAAGGTACTTTGTATGAAGGCGTCTGCTAAATGTAAATCTACATAATTTAAATCAGGGGTGCCCACACTTTTCTGGCCCAAGATCTACTTTTCCATTGGACAGGTCATCGAGATCTACCGGGGTTAATTTTTTTAGACTTTTATATTGAAACCTGTTCACACACATCATGTTAGTATGTTCGAATCAGCATAGAAAAGACGGCTTCAGAAAACTGGATTTTAGTACACCCAAATGGCCAAACGCACAGTATACAGCACAAATATAAAAGAACCACTGTAACCTACATTTCCCCAAACAGAACATGAACATTAATAAAAAGCACATGCATTTTGAGTTTGCCATTGTAAAAAAAATTCATCCTACTACTCTAAATGAAAGTGGTATTTTAATTATTTTGAAGCAAAATAATTTTTTTGTCAGTCAATTAAAGTGCAAAAACACAAACAGAAACTATCTAATGCAATGTAATGTAAATCTAATTTAGATGATTCGTGAGGCAGTGCTTTGGATTTAGGCACAGAGGCGGGGCCTCGTGCTGGTTTTGAGAACAGCGAGAGACGGGAGGGGGGGGCAAACTGATCGCTTTCACAGGGATAGAGATTCAGATTCAGAATGAATCACATTGTGTGTTAAAATGTGTGCGCATATGTATAAGCGCTTCCGATACCATGCTTTAAAAAAGTGCTGACACGTGATAAGCACTTTTTTTTTTTCTTCAATCCTCTATCGCGATCGACCCAAAACCCCTATAGATGTAATGTGTAGGTGTCCCAATACTTTTGTGTGTGTATAGTGTCATATAGTGTCATATTAAGCCAATTAGTGTGTTAAAATGTGTATTGTTTTGTCCACACAGGTGTCCTTTTGGCCTGTTACTTAGTCTTCACAGCACGGATGAGTGCAGACCAGGCTATATTATTTGTCCGGGCCAAGCGCCCCAGCTCAATTCAAACGCGGGGGCAGCTGTTGTGTGTACGTGAGTTTGCTCGTTTTGTGGCACCTCTGCACTGTGTATTCTCTAACCCCGAGCTGCGAGCGCAGGCCTCCACCCTTTCGCAGTACCTGACGTGCCAGCGGCATCTGCTGCATGGCTACGAGGCCCGCCAAATGAGACACGTGCCAAAGATCGTCCACCTGATCTGTCGGCTTCTGCTGGATATCGCAGAGAACAGGCAGGCGGCAGAGGAGAGAAACCTTCCCGAGTTGGCCGATTTAACGGCCGAGGTAGAGAAGACGGTTTCGCAGCAGGCCTTACAGCAACTGGGGAAGGAGTTGAGGGGAAAGGGCATCCCTGCGATGACTCCTCGCTCGTTGCAACCATCCACACCTCCATTCGAGCATTTTGAGTTCTTGTGGAGATATAACACAGCAAATAATGAGCAGGTTCAGAGTTTGTGCAGATTGAGTTTTAGTGACTCTGCATTGCACATGCTAAGCTCCAGGACTGAGCAATATGGATGGCTTCCTGGCCATGTCTCGAAACTTCCGACCGAGCGCTTCGTATCTCAGAACAGGTTGTCGATGGACTCTCCAGTCCTTCACACCTCCAGATCTCTGCTGACTCCAGAAAGCTGCATCAGCCCCAAATCTGCCTCTCCTGCTGACTCCTTCACATCTCTGAATGATGCCAGGAAGGCACCAGAAGATGCACCGTGCTCCCCGTTCTTTCAGAAGCGCGTCCTATTGAGGGACTTCAAGCACAGCAGGTCACTGGACCTGTATCACAACAGCGCAGCTATAATGACTGACTGGCAGCGGAATGAAATTTGGAACGATGAGACGCGATTAAAACAGGGGAACCAACAGCCATTTATACATCATGGTGTCTCTGAGGGGGGAGACGAGGCTCCCTTTGTCGTCCTGCAGCCTGAGCTTACATCCGATGCGAGGCGTGTGCTGGTGGCTAAATCTCTTGCGATGGATAGTGAAGAGGAGAATCTCAGGAATGCCATATCAACATGGCAGGTATAGTAGGAGCCAAAGTCTGTGGTCAGTTGTGCAGCTTTATTTATGACTTAATTATTAAGTTACAGTAAGTCCCCGCTTAACGACGGGGTTGGAGAAAGTCCGTCATTAAGCGATTTCGTCGTTAATCGGGACCCTAGATTTGTGGTGATAACAGCCTTATATCTCACAGTCATTTTCGCCGTCTCCTTCACTTTACAAGTATCGTTGAAATAGTGGAATGAGAAACCCCCACGCTACCACCTTCGTACTTCTGTATAATCTTCATCTTTGTCTCGATGTCGAGGGTTTTTCTGCTCTTCTTATTGGAAGATCCTGTAGGAGTTGTACTCTTCCTTTTGTCAGCCTTGTTGATGGGATAAGTTTTGATCGCAAAATTGTAAAAAAAAAAAAAAAAAAAAAAAAGTTCTCATCCGTACGTACAGCGTGAGAAAGAGCGATCTCGTTGCCGAAATAAACTGTGATGGAGGCTGCGCTGCCAGCTGCCTCAGCCCAGCTTATCATACACAGCTGCCACTGCTCCGGCGCAAAATTCAAAAATTTTGTTCGGCCATCCGTCGTATCTTTGAAATTTAGTTGTATATCGAAATTCATGGTTATTCATGAAAGTTCGTCGTAACAACATGGCAGGTATAGTAGAAGCCAGAGCCTGTGGTCAGTTGTGCAGTTTTATTTATGACTTAATTATCAAGTTACTAGTCCCCACTTAATGACGGGGTTAGGGACCAGAAAGTCCGTCGTTAAGCGATTTCTTCGTTAATCGGGACCCTAGATTTGTGGTGATGACAGCCTTATATCCCACAGTCATTTTCGCCGTCTCCTTCACTTTCTCTTTAAGTATCGTTGAAATGGTGGAACGAGAAACCCCCACGCTACTAGCGATGGCCGATACTTTCATTTCACTTTCGTACTTCTGTATGATCTTCATCTTCGTCTCGATGTCGAGGGTTTTTCTGCTCTTCTTATTGAAAGATCCTGTAGGAGTTGTACTCTTCCTTTTGTCAGCCATGTCGATGGGATAAGTTTTGATCGCAAAAAAAAACAAAAAAACAACAAAGTTCTCATGCGTGCGTACGTACGGTGTGAGAGAGCGATCTCGTTGCTGAGATGAAATGTGGTGGAGGCTGCGCCACCAGCTGCCTCAGCCCAGCTTATCGTACACAGCGTTCCACTGTACTGCCACTGCTTTGGCGGGAACTTCTAAAATATCGTTTGGCCATCCGTCGTATCTTTGAAATTTGGTCGTATATCGAAATTCATGGTTATTCATGAAAGTCAGTCGTAACTTCGAGTTGTCGTTAAACAGGTCGTCGTTAATGAGGACTTACTGTATTGATTATTAACTGTGACAGAGTACAGCCGCTGACAAATGTGGCCATGGATTCATTTTTTTTAATCACCTGTAGTAGCAATGACGGAGTGTGTGTGTATATACATATATGTAATATACACACAGACTTGTCCATGTTCTCAGTTTTACTTCCTGTAAAGATGGATTTTGTAGTTCTCCTATTCCAGACTGTAGTCCATCTGTTTGTGTTCTACAGTACATACTATGTTCGTCCCCTTTACTCTGTTCTAATGGTCAGAACCCCAATAGTACCACCACAGAGCAGGGGTTATTTGCTTGCTGCATTATTCCTATCCCAGCAGTGTCACTGAGGTGGAGAAATGAAACTCCAGCAGCACTGCTGCACTAAAACCCTTCACCACATCAGTGTCACTGCAGAACTGACAATAAACAATCCACCACCCAAATTAGACCTGTTCTGTGATGCTCCTGACCAACAGAGAACAGAGAACCAACAGGGGACTAACAACAACAAAGAACACAGATGGACTACAGTTTGTAATTATAAAACTGCAAGGTCCATCTATATGATAAGTGGATGAAATAGACAATGGAGCAAGAAGGGGGTGTGTCCAAACTTTTTGTACCTTGTGCGTGTTTGTAAACCAAATGTGATCTCTGTTCGTCTAAATGATTAAACCTGGATAAAATAAGTTTGATCAAGGCTGCTTGTGTATCAGAATAGTATCATAAATACATAAACACAAAATCAGCCGGGTATTATACACAGGTTTCATATCACCATCGTATCCCTAAATCACATAAATTCGGTTACTGTCAATACTACATTACTATTCATTCATATTTTTCATTATCTCCCGCTTATCCTCTATTAGGGTCGCGGTGGGGTTCCCCATGCCCATCCAGGGGAGAACGTCTCGGGCGCTGGGCAGATAGACCCAGGACAGGGCGCCAATCCATCGCTGGGCACACACTCACTCACACAGACACACTCTATAGGGGGCAATTTTGAGAATTCAATTAACTTGTTCCATGTTTTTGGACTGTGGGAGGAAACCGGAGAACCCGGAGGAAACCCACGCAGACCCCCCCCCCCCCCCCCCCCCCCCCCCCCCCCCCCCCCCCCCCCCCCCCCCCCCCCCCCCCCCCCCCCCCCCCCCCCCCCCCCCCCCCCCCCCCCCCCCCATTAAAACTAAAATTAAATGATGTGCATAATTTATACTAAAGTAGAACTATTAGGTTTGATGAATGCTACACATATCTTATGTATATTAATGCAAGTTGTTCTATGTGTTTTTTTTTGTTTTTTTTTCTTTCCCTCTGCACTAGACTGAGCTAAACAGCAGGGAAGGGGCGTGGGAGAAGCTGTGTATGGAGCGGGATCCCCTGCTCCTCGCCTCTCTTATGTGGTCATGGCTGGATCAGTTAAAGGAACCGGTCCTTAATAAAGATGATGTGGAAGCACTGACCCACAGCAGCCACCGATCCCAGCATGTCCTTGACGTCCTTGACAAGGTACAGATAACGAACACAGTATGGATTTAATCTGGTTGAGATTGTAAATTGTGTTGGTGTTTCTTTTTTTCCCCCCAAAGTTCACATTCATTTAGGTGAATGACCTATAATCTATGCATTGATATCTTTCAAAACAAGCCATCTGCATCATTCGTGTTTGTGGCTGACTTTGCAAAATAAAGCAGACGTAGATCACATTTGGAAAGCGTTTTGTTCTGATTGAACAATTCTTTATCTGAATCCATCCATTATCTTCCACTTTATCCTCTATTAGGGTCGCGGGGGGGTTCCCCATGCCCATCCAGGGGAGAACGTTTTGTGCGCTGGGCATATACACCCAGGACAGGGCGCCAATCCATCGCTGGGCACACACTCACTCATAAACTCTATATGGGGAAATTTGAAGAATTATATTGACTTGATCCATGTTTTTGGACGGTGGGAAGAAACCGAAGAACTCGGAGGAAACCCACGCGGACACGGGGAGAACATGGAAACTCCACCCAGATTGGGATTCAAACCGGGAATCCCTACCGCTGAGAGGTCTTCATCTGAATGTCAAGGAAAATAAAAACCGGGTATATGAGTACAAGCCGTATACAGGGCTGAAGGTCTCCGGTTCGATTCCGAATCCCACTAAGTACCATGGCTGAAGTGCCCCTAAGCAAGGCACCTAACCCCAATTGCTCCCCGGGCGCCGTATTCAAGGCTGCCCACCAATCCGGGCACGTGTGCTCACTTCACCAGTGTGTATATGTATATGTGTGTATTTCACTACATGGATGAGTAAAATGTGGAGGATAAATTCCTCTGTGTGTACGCACAGTAAGCAAATAAATCACCGGATAGTTCCGGTTTTCAAATCTGTTTGGCTGACATTATTAATCTCTGATTTTATATTCGTAACAATGCATGATCTACAATACATTTATTTTCCAGATTTTTTTTAAATACACTGTGTTCTGAACTGCAGGTTTTGATTGTTAGAGAAACCGTAAACCTGTTACTCAATATCAGTGTTCACTATAAAAAACGGACAATTTTACGTCGCGGAAGACCACTTTATTAATGGTTTTGCTTTTAATAAACGCATTTATGAATCAAACCTTGTTTTATGATCAAAGTGTGTTCGTTAGAGTTTCATAAAAGCAATAAGGCACCCAAGGACATGTATTATTGTGAATAAATCACGTCGGGACGAACAACACCTCTTTCCCATAATGTATTTACAATAACGTCATGCCCTCTCATGCCTTATTTCTTTACATTTATGTGAATTTAAAAAAAGACTTGTGACAATTTGTTATAAAGCATTATAAAACATCACAAACTTTATAAATGTGTGTTTGTAATGCATTATGAATACCTGATCCTTAGAAAGTGTTATCCAAAAGAATTAAGAATACGAAGAATGAGTAAGAAATGTGTACTGTCTTTTGTAAAAGTTTGCTTCCAAAGACATACATTGTCTTTTTACTCAAAATGCTGTTGTATCTTCCTTTGCGGGATTCAGTGAGCCTTTTGTCTGCTGCTGTATGTTGTACAGGGACAGAAACAAACGCTACTGTGTATTCTGGACTGCACCGCACATTTAATGAAATTGCCAGACGAGCTTGAAACGGCTGTTCTCCATCGTACAATCAAAGCATTTACCAGGGTGAGTCATTGTATGTCTGGCATCCCTACCCACCTGAGTGAGATGTTTAGCTGCTATACCATCTGCCTTTACAATAATTACACTTAACCTGCATCTCTCCTTTCCCCAGATTACCAATGATTCAGAGCAGGGACATTTATTGTATAACGCTCTTATGAAAATCCTGACCTCACTTCTGAGTGACATAAGAAGAGAAAGCATCGAGTTACTGAGTTGAGTCCATATCATGGCATGAAAGCACCCTCACAGTGGCTGTATCAACTAAGCTCTACCTGATTCACCCTCGAAGCAAATGTTCGGCATTCGACAGTTTGTTAAAGTGAGTCAGTAGGTTATGTTTTAAATGGTGCTGTGTTTTTATTGTAATTTATTATTTCAACTAATGTACTTGATGTTATGGTGTCTGGTAACATACTGCCATATGCTTTCCTGGCTGTTGCTCGGTTATCTGTTTGGATGCAGCGTTTTGTTATTAATATTTATTATCTAATTAACAGCACTGCTTAGTGCATCTAATGGTTTCGGTTGAGGTGATGCCTAAGAACATTTGGAGAAATTAGCACTATTAAGATTGTGTCGAGGTTATTTAAAAGATACCTCTCAAACCAAAAACTTTCACTGTGCAAAATTGTCTTATTTATGTATTTGATGGAATACTTTTATAAAATGTACAAGTTTATAAAAGCAAAACAACAAAAGACCGATGCAAGGTTTGCTCTGTTAGTTATATTTAATTGTTCTTGTTTGCATCATCTTTTTTTTTTTCTTTGCAAATGCAAATCTAATAAATGGATTTTAGCGTTGCCGTTATAGAAATGTACTTTACCAGTCAAAAGCTTGGACACACCCCCTTCTTGCTCCTAGTCTATTTTCTTTACTTATCATATACATGGACTTTGTAATTTAAAATTTTCAAAATGCAGGGTGTAGGACCACAGGATCTTTTTTTTTGTTAGTCCCCTGTTGGTTCTCTGTTCTTGTGATGGTAGTGCAGTGCACTTGGGGAGGAAAGGCAGAGCCATCAATGATGGACTGATCCGCCTGATCTCATGCCATGGGTAGAGAGCGATCTAAAAAGCACCACAGGAACGAGTTTTATTGCCATTGCATTTCAAATCACATTTAAATACAAATGTGGGCTGGGGTATCCCCCCCTAAAGTCCCACTTCGGTTGGTCCTAGTTCTCTCTCCCCAAAACATGAGATTTCAAGTTCAAGTAATTTATTTATAGAGGGCTTTTTACAATAATACATTGTCACAAAGCTGCGTTACATTTTTATACGCCTTTGAACCCCCTGAAAGCAAGCCGAAGTGACAGTGGCAAGAAAAAAACTCTATGTTGATATTTTAAGGATGAAACCTTGTGAGGACCAAGACTCAGTGGGGGACTCAACAGTGTAGGACAGCCATTTACAGATTGTGTGATGATCAGGTGACCCGTATTTAACAATTGGAATACTATAACTATAAAATTCCATTATGGGCTGCCAGTCCAAGAAGAATCCAGGTTCCATTCAAATGTTACAGCTTATCTCTATACAACTGCACACGTTCATTAGGCGGAGCTGCGTCAGAACAGAGTAAATGGGGACATACACAGTAGATACTGTAGTCCACAAACAGATGGACTACGGTCTTCAATTGTAGAACTACAAAGTCCATCTTTCTGTAAGAGGAAATAATGAAATAGACTATGAGTGAAGCAAAAAAGGAGGTGTTTTTAAACTTTTGACTGATAGGCCTATTGTATGTTATTACATTAACTGCCCTTCCTATGTCTATGCTCTTGCAGAACGTTGTCTTATTTACAAACAAGCTGCTCTTTGTGAATGCCCGGCATTCATTGTGTCTTAAAAGAAAGCACTGTAGCCAATTCTGATTGAAAGTCCAGCCTCCTTTTCTTACTGGTTATTACTTATGACTAAGATCGTTTGTTTAAATGATCTGACTACTGTGTATTTTGCACTTTTTATGCTTAATCTTTATGCCGAAGACATAAACTAAGAAATTAAATAACCCTGCGTCTTGTCTTGATTTCCAAGAGCCAAAGACAAGTTGTGCTCGTGTCTTTTGTTTGACACAAGGTTTGATTTTTACGAAACATTCTGGATGCAGCGGTTTTGAGCCAATGAGGAGCTTTCATCTAGTGCATTACGTACCTTGATTAATTCTATTTCATATACAATTATCACCCATCTGTGGTGTTCCAAATTCCAACATCACTGCTACACATGAACTACTCATTCCAGCACAACACACCACCACGACATCAGTGTCACTGCAGTGCTAAGAATCCACCACCAGCTAAATAGTACCTGCTCTGTGTCTGAACCGTGAGGGTCCTGACAGTGAGGGTGCAAAGTGCATCTATATGATAAGTGACACAAAGCAGAATTAATGTGGTGTATCAAAGTGAACAGTGAGAAGATTAAAAGAGTCCTGTGCAAGTACTTCAAGGTACTTGAAGCTGTTGAGTTTGCCCAGAGTACAATGGAATGCATAATTTTCATAGTACAAATCTTGTTTTAATTATCATGTGTAAGAATGATAATAACAAATTCTTGATGCATTCAACTTTTTTTGTAAAAACCACAATTTACATTATTCCTTCCCTTAAATGATAAATGCAGTATACAATCCCAATTAAATATATACATATATATATATAACATATTAGTTTGGCTTTGAATATGAATTCAGTTGCAGTAAACGTTTTTGCCCAGCAGATGTCACCAGTACACCTTGAATCAACGAACACGTCGCTCAATCAGCATTCAAAAACTACAAGTGATTATTATTCATTCATTCATTCATTATCTTCCGCTTTATCCTTTATTAGGGTTGCGGTGGGGTTCCCCATGCCCATCCAGGGGAGAATGTTTCGGGCGCTGGGCAGATACACCCAGGACAGGGCGCCAATCTATCGCTGGGCACACACTCACACAGACACGCACGCTTACACACTATATGGGGCAATTTAGAGAACTCAATTGACTTGATCCATGTTTTTGGACTGTGGGAGGAAACCGGAGAACCCGGAGGAAACCCACGCAGACACAGGGAAAACATGGAAAGTCCACCCAGAAGGGGATTTGAAACGGGAATCACTAGCGCTGAGAGGAGAACATGCAACCCACTAAGCCACCTTGAATCAACGAACAATAAAATGAAGCTATATTTTTTTATTCAATTGCAGTCACCAGTACACCTGGAATCAACACACATGTCGATCTATTAGCATTTAAAGACTATAAGTGATTATAAATTTTGTTCATTTTTAAATGTTTATATATTTATTGCACGGTGGCTTAGTGGTTAGCATGTTCTCCTCTCAGCACTTGGAATTCCAGGTTCGAATCCCAATCTGGGTGGAGGTTCCATGTTCTCCCTTTGTCCGTGTGGGTTTCCTCCGGGTTCTCCGGTTTCCTCCCACAGTCCAACAACATGGATCAAGTCAATTGAGTTCTCCAAATTTGCCCCATATGGAGGGTGTTAGTGTGAGTGTGTGTGCCTACCGATAGATTGGCGTCCTGTCACAGGTGTATCTGCCCAGCGCCCGAAACGCTCTTCCCTGGATGTGCATGGGGAACCCGCGTGACCCTAATAGTGGATAAAGTGGAAGATAATGGATGGATTATTTATTTATTTACATTTTTTATGTAAAAAAAAAAATCTATAATTTTAATTCAAGTTGCAGTAAACGTTTTGGCCGGGAGGTGTCACCGGTACGCCTTGAAGCAACGAACACGTCGGTTAATTAGCCTGTAAAAATACGAGTAATTAAAAGGCGGCATTATATCAAACAGTTTCTCTTTTCATTATCTGTGTATGATTTTAACATTAAAATACAAAATAATATATTTGCACACCCGCCAGTGTTCCGGGTCACAGACGCCTCGGTCAGCCAATCAGGAGGCTCCGTCCAGTCAGAGGGTTTGGCGCTATAACAGCGCGTGCTAGCCTGCCGCATTGAGGACCACTGCAGTGAGAGGATGAGCTTCAGAGCCGTAAGACACGTTTTAGACAAAAAACACCGTCTATTCGGACTTCAGAGCGTTTAATTAATAAACGTACAAACTGTTTAATGCGCGAAATGAATTCTGTAGACAGAACCAGCAAGAAAATTAGTGCGCTTTATTCTAGTTCATCAGTTAGCCGACACGCTAAAAAGGTGCTAACGTGAATGGAAGGGCGCGTCTCAAATAGAATGCCGGGAACTAAACACCTCGTCGAATCAGTAATAACTGCAGGGTGGCTGACTCTTTAGGGCGCTCATTAGCAGTTAAGGACGCGGCCGAAGTTGGAGGCAACGCCGCAAGCTAGCGGGGCGAGATTTTAGCTGCGGATTGTTCAGTCATTCATAGCCAACGTGTATGTGTGTGTGTGTGTATATATATATATATATATATATATATATATATATATATATATATATATATATATATATATATATATATAATGCTTCAAAAATGACTAAGTTCCGGTGTGTGTTATTAGGTTCACTAAACGGTAAGAAAGCGTGAGAAATGGCTGGCTGCGTCCAGAACCGCATCCCAGTTGTGTGTCATTGGTGAGGTTTCAGAGACTTCACCAGCCAGGTTTTTGTTTAGCATAGCGATTTAAATACATGTGTCTTTATTTCTGTTGATCATTATAATTTAATTATATTTATGACTGTAATCAGTCTATGTGCACCAAAGTGGTAGTGGATGAGCAGTTGTGTGGTTCCTGCATGATGGAGAAGGGGTGGCGGGGAGGGGTGGGGCATTCGTCCAGCATCATGAGTATCCTAATTCTGATGAGGGACTGACTAGTAGCCACGTGAGTCTTTAATTAGTGTATATTATTAGAGTATGACTTATGAATAAAAGAATACAATGTGCCTTTACACACTGGTTAGGTAAATACCTTTTGTGTGTGTGTGTGTGTGTGTGTGTGTGTGTGTATATATATATATATATATATATATATATATACACACACACACACACACACACACAACTGAAGTTACCAATGTAGGTCCTTGAGCAAGTCCCTTAACCCTCAATGCCCGTGTGTGTGTGTGTGTATAAAATATGATTTATTTATAGATAGATAGAGATGCAGATCAGTGCTTTTCAGCTTTCTATAATTCTTTCATTGTCTAAAGAAACATACTAAACTAATCCATTCCGGTCCTTTTAAACAGAGTCCTTTACATCCCTTTTGAGTCCAGTCTTTCTCAGAATAACTTCAGAACAGTGACCTTTATTCTGTCTTTAATGCACTGAAATGAAAGTAGTGAATTCCTTTGTTAGCTTGTTTTGGGTTTTCTCTTACAGTCTAAATCATGGATTCAAGGTGTATAGACTTTTCTAATTTATATCTAAATTGCCTCTATGTAGTGTGTATATATCTCCCATCAAATCTGAAGTTTATGATTTGAACTTGGACTAAAAACTTGGTGAACCTCAAAGTCACAGCGATGTGTTTTGCTGAGGGAGGGCTTCATGTGCAGCGTTTCTTTTTTATCTTTCTTTTATTTTCTGCAGTGTTTTTCTCAGAATTTGAAAGGTGGTTATCTGATCCTTTAGGTGATATTTGGTTTTCTGTCATTTTTTGGATTGCTTTCTCAAGCCCATAGATGACTGTGTTTACTGTCAGCAGTTATGAACAGCTTTTTTCCCCTTCCTTTTTAAATAAAAAAAAAATTTTTTTTTTACTATTAACATAGAAACTAAAAACCAATTTAAAGTGTAGTGTTAAATGTGCATAATGTGAAGTCTATGTTCTAGTGCAAAAGGACAGAATTTTTATTTTGTGTTGGTTAGAGATGCTTTTGAAAAAAATTGATTGATATAAGATGTGTGCAATTAAAATATATATATTTTTTGCAGAGTATTGGCATGAATGCGTCTGCAAGAACAAGAAGTCATAGCTTGCACTGTGGGATGAGGTAGTAGGTTGTGTGGTTTTAGGGTCATGCCCACACTGGGAGATAACTATACAACCTACTGTCTTTCTCAAGGTGACAAGGCAACTGCTCTGGGGGGAAGGGTTTGACCGTCATGCATAATGAAAAGCTTTTAAATGATTATGCTTTGCAGTGTGAGGTAGTAGATTGTATAGTTGTGGGATAGTGATTTTATCCTGTCTGGAAGATAACTATACAATCTATTGCCTTCCCTGAGGGGCAGAGTTTCACCTTAAAAGTCCTGTTTCACAAGGTTACAACACAAACATGTAAATGTAAGTGTGATTGTTTAAGATTGTCAATAAACTTGCTTTTCTGTAAATATTTGCATTAGTGTTGTCTATTTCCATAGTATGGTATTAATATTTGTTTACATAAAAACACCAATGACTGCAAGTGGTGCTAACTAAGCACAACTTTAGTACAACAGTTGGACCATCACTATTCAGAAGAACCTTTAGACTTTTAATTAATACATTGATAAGTGATGGTGTGGGTTCTGCAAAAAATGCATATAAAATATTTAGAAGGCACACCAAGAAATGTCAGTTTAATTAAGAATATAATTTGGGCAACTTATAAAACTAGAGGGGGGGTGGTGCGGTGGCCGAGTGGTCAGTGCTGGGGATCCAGGTTCAAATCCTGATTTATATATGCACACCTGACTGCTTCACATTTGTATCAGTGTGGAAAACAATGCATTGTATGTCACGCATGGATTCTAATGTGAAGCAGTCCGGTGTGCTTATATAAATTCCAAGATGGAATTGGCTCTACCAGGGTTGCTGGGTGGCTCCTTATGCCCAGGACAGGATACCAATCTATCACCGGGCACACACACACACTTTATATGAGGCAATTTAGAGCATTCGCTCATTACAAGATACATGCACCATGCTTGTGCTGATCTTGAAAAACTAGAGGGGGGGTGGTGCGGTGGCCGAGTGGTCAGTGCTGAGGATCCAGGTTGAAATCCTGATTTATATATGCACACCTGACTGCTTCACATTTGTATCAGTGTGGAAAACAATGCATTGTATGTCAGGCATAGATTCTAATGTGAAGCAGTCCGGTGTGCTTATATAAATTCCAAGATGGAATTGGCTCTACCAGGGTTGCTGGGTGGCTCCTTATGCCCAGGACAGGATACCAATCTATCACCGGGCACACACACACACACACACACACTTTATATGAGGCAATTTAGAGCATTCGCTCATTACAAGGTACATGCACCATGCTTGTGCTGATCTTGAGCTCATCAAAATTCAGATTTTCTTTTATAAATAACTTAATAAATCCTGACTCAATAAAGCAATATAAAGTACTCCATGTTGTGCATTATTGTGAGTAAATCACAGGAAAAAGGTAAAAACTGGACTCCACTTTGCGTACTGCCACTTCTTCACAATATATAATCACAGCAATGCATGCCCTTCTAATGCCTGATTGAATTATTCATTCATTATTTTCTGCTTAATCCTCTACTATTGTCACTGGGTGGCTTCTTATGCCCAGGACAGGATACCAATCTATCGCCGGACACACACACTTTATATTTAGAGCATTCAGTTTACCTTGAATTTATGTTTGGACTGTGGGAGAAAACCAGAGAACCCGGAGGAAACCCACTTGAAACCATGGAAACTCAACCCAGATTAGGATTCGAACCCGAATCCCCAGCATTGAGAGGTGAATGTGCTAACCATTAAGCCACCGTTCTGCTAGTCAGGAGTTCATTCATTATCTCCCACTTTATTCTCTATTAAAGTCATGGTGAGGTTCCCCATGCCCATCCAGGGGAGAACGTTTCGGGCGCTGGGCAGATAGACCCAGGACAGGGTGCCAATCCATCGCTGGGCACACACACAGACACACTCCATAGGGGGCAATTTGGAGAATTCAATTGACTTGATCCATGTTTTTGGATTGTGGGAGGAAACCGGAGAACCCACGTGGACACGGGGAGAACATGAAAACTCCACCTAGATGGGGAATCCCTAGAGCTGAGAGGTGAACATGCTAACCACTAAGCCACTGTGCCGCCTATGAGTTAATAAAATTTATTTACAAAAAATTGTCATTTGTCAATTGTCATTGTGAGTAAGAGCAGCTTTAAGGCTTGCAGAATATCAGCAGAATGTAGAATATAATCTTTGAGAAACATTTTAAAACACATCTCTTTCACATGTGAAGTAAAGCCAGAATAATCAGGTTTGGGGCGGCACAGTGGCTTAGTGGATAGCACGTTTGCCTCTCAGCGCTCCCTGTGTCCGCATGGGTTTCCTCTGGGTTTTCCCGCAGTCCAAAAACATGGATCAAGGTCAATTGAATTCTCCAAATTGCCCCGTATAGTTTGTGAGTGAGTGTGCCCAGCAATAGATTGGCACCCTGTCCTGGGTGTATCTGCCCAGCGCCCGAGACGTTCCCCCCTGGATGGGAATGGGGATACCCCCGCAACTCTAATAGAGGATAAAACGGAAGATAACGGATGAATGATCAGGTTTGATTAATTCTACAGTGTAGCTGTTTTTCCTTAACTACTGACTTGTACTGGTAGTGTTGTTCTCACATTTGTCCATACATCCATCATTGGGGGGGGGGGGGGGGGGTTTCCCCATGCCCATCCAGGGGAGAACGTTTCGGTCGCTGGGCAGATACACCTAGGACAGGGCGCCAATCTATCACTGGGCACACACTCACTCACACAGACACACTCCATATGGGGCAATTTGGAGAACTCACTTGACTTGATCCATGTTTTTGACTGAGGGAGGAAACCGGAGAACCCAGAGGAAACCCACGCGGACACCGGGAGAACATGGAAACCACCCAGATAGGCATTCGAACCAGGAATCCCTCGTGCTGAGAGGTAAACGTGCCACTGTGCCGCCACATTTGTAAGTCGTTTTAGATAAAAGCGGCTGCTTATTGACTAAATGTAAATGTAAACGAAAATTTAGCGACCTACAAATGTGTCAACAAACAAGTCGCTCCTCATATTACTCATTACCTTTGAAGTAGCCCTCAGTGTTAAAAAGGTTTGGTGACCCCCGCTTTAGAACCAGTTAGAACGCAGTACAAAGAGGTCTTTGTTCCCATTTTCGGCACTTTTCTGACGGGTTGCCGGTCATGCAGAGTGGCGGTGGGGACTCACGGTTCCATTTTAGCGCGTTACCGACCAACTCGCCTCAGGGCTTGCAGTGTTAGTCGAGGTTCGCAGTCTGTTTCGTTGCGCTGTGGCGGGTGTCTTAATACGAAAAAAGTAGCATTTATCATCACTCTGACACCATAACGTGTTCTTCTGGTAATTAATAATTAAGACGCACCTCATTAACGTCAACGAACTCGCGTTACTCCAAACTCAGCACACAAGTACTGCAGCATAGTGTCTTACTGCCCTCTAGTGGTCGAAACCGAACTACACGTTTGATGTATAGATTCAAGATTCAGGAAATTTTTATCATCATTTATATCACATGTGGTACATTTGTGGAACGAAATTAATTCAATTGAAATGTTAAAGAAGATAAATAAATAAATAAAAATACTGTATGGATATGTAATCTATACAACTATGAATATATATATAAAATAAAATATACAAATACAAATATAAAGGCGGCACGGTGGCTTGGTGGTTGGCACGTTCGCCTCTCAGCACTAGGGAGTCCCAGTTCAAATCCCAATCTGGGTGGAGTTTCCATGTTCCAGTCTCCCCGTGTCCGCATTGGTTTCCTCTGGGTTCTCCGGTTTCCTCCCACAGTCCAAAAACATGGATCAATGTCAAATGAATGCTCCAAAAATTGCCCCATATAGAGTGTGTTTGTGTGTCTGTGTAAGTGAGTGTGTTCCCAGCGATGGGTTACCACCCTGTCCTGGGTGTATCTGCCCAGCGCCCGAGACAGGCATTGGGAACCCCGCCCACGACTCCAATAGAGCAGAAGATAAGAAGCGGCAGATAATGAATGGATTGATCTACAAATATAATATTGAATTTTCAACACTATATATATACTGTATATATATATACAGTATATATATAGTGTATATATATATATGCCCAGGGCAGCACGGTGGCTTAGTGGTTAGCACGTTCGCCTCTCAGCGCTAGGGATTCCCGGTTCGAATCCCCATCTGGGTGGAGTTTCCATGTTCTCCCCGTGTCTGCGTGGGTTTCCTCCGGGTTCTCCGGTTTCCTCCCACAGTCCAAAAACATGGATCAAGTCAATTGAGTTCTCCAAATTGCCCCATATAGAGTGTGTCTGTGTGAGTGAGTGTGTGCCCAGCGATGGATTGGCGCCCCCCCCCCCCCCCCCCCCCCCCCCCCCCCCCCCCCCCCCCCCCCCCCCCCCCCCCCCCCCCCCCCCCCCCCCCCCCCCCCCCCCCCCCCCCCCCCCCCCCCTCTTGGATGGGCATGGGGAACCCCACCGCGACCCTAATAGAGGATAAGCGGGAGATAATGAATGAATGAATGAATATATATGCCCAGCGATGGAATGGCATCCTGTCCTGCTTCAACAGTGTGTGTATATGTGTGTGTTTCACTGCATGGATGGGTTAAATGTGGAGGACATAAAATCACTTTATCGTCATACAAACTGTAGTCCATCTGTGTTCTACAGTACATACTGTCCCCTTTACTCTGTTCTCTAATGGTCAGAACTCCAATAGTACCACCACAGAGCAGAAAACTACTTAAACCCCCTCACCGTGTTAGTGTCACTGCAAAACTGCTAGTAAACAATCAACCACCCAAACTATAGCTGTTATGTGATGGTCCTGACCAATAGAGAACAGAGAACCAACAGGGGTTCAAATAAACATAGAAAACTGATTTACAGTATATATATATATATATATATATATATATGTACTGCATATATGTGTGTGTGTGTGTGTGTGTGTGTGTGTGTGTGTAAGGTGGATGTCATTTTTGTAATGCAGCGTTTAACCTGGAGATGGCGGTATTTAATTTAAAATATTAATAAAGAGTAAAATGTTCATTTACTTTGCTTAGTTTAATTAAATTGTTGCAGTGATATATTGTCAGTCGGTGAATCAGACAGTCTGATAGGAGAACATTGCCAAGAGTAAAAAATATTATCTCCATTGTGCGATGACCTCCTATTATTAATCATGAAATGAAAAACCTCCATGTCTTTTCTTTGTCCAGGCGTCCAGTCGACATTCATATTACTACATTATTTTATACTGCAGTATGCCAATAAGTGGAAGCGGGTTAAAAAAGGTCAATGCAAAGTACAAAAGTTTAAAATCAAGATGTACAGACCGTGTAAATGAACAAATCTCATGGATGAACTGACGAACCCATGTCTAATCGTGCCAGCATTTACGATGATGGTTCACTGAATGCTTAACATGTAGTTAAAGCTGATGGTTGGTGTCTGATTCATTGGTTCGTAATGGCTAATTATATCATTTGACACTTCAAACAATGAGCTTTAAGAACTTTTAGAAGATGGTCAGCTATAAGTTGGCTACTAAGTTCAAATTTAAAGTTCTTCAGAGATTTGTTTTAACCACAATTCATGATTCAACAATGTTGTTTCAATTTATAATTGAACCATGATTAGATTAACCAGAAAATATATTAGCATTTATTATATGATAATTAATCCATTTTATAATCTGCACATCCCTGTTTTCAGAAGGCGTAATGTGTCCTGGACACACGACTCCGATTCATACGTCTCACCAATTGGACAATAAGTGTAATAAGTAATTTTTTTTTAAATTTACAGGATGCAATATACATTTCAAGTTTCTTTTGAAACAAATTTTTGACTCCAATATAAATGTCGCCCCCACAGTAGAGCTTATAAACCATTTCAATGGGTTATTTGGGGGCAGGCTAGGGCCAGTGACTATTTTGGAGGGGCCAATTAGTTTCTACGTCATTGTGCTCTGTGGACAATAAGAGGCAGAGATCAATATTTAAATATCACATCAATGCACTGTGTCTGCATAAGTGAGGTGACTCAGGCTTCATGGGGGAGAGGTGGACCCCCGTGGTGGCAAGAACAACCTTTGCGGTGCCAAGGAGAAATTATGAACAATTAAAGTGAAAAAAATGAGGGTGAATTTTAATTTTGTTGCTGTTTAATGTGGATTTCTCTTTGTCATTAGTATCGTTATTTCTTTTACTGTGTATACATCACATATTATTATTATATTAAATATTTTATTATATTTATTATATTCAATTATATATTATTATTATATTAAATTATATATAAAATTAAATTAAAAACATAAACTATTGCTTTAATAATTTAGGAAACATAGCAACATAAAATTGTATTTTAAAGTGTTTAAAATTTTATTCTATATACTTTTAGATTCTTTTTATCTTCCACTGCCTTCATTTAAATAATTTCTTCATCTGGTAAAACTCTCACATTACAATCTGTTCAGCATTTCAGTGCTATACAGTTTGTTTCAGTTTTAATCCCATCCTATCCATAAATAGATTTCAGAATTCATCAGTTGTTTATTTTGTAGCTTATAATCATTTAACTATTCCACAAAACAATTTTAAAAAGAAACCCTTTGTAACCATTTTGACAAAACCAAGATATGCCACCTGTATCTTTATCCAAAATATACATCTTACGTGCATGTGTATACTCTTAAAGGGGGTTCCAAATCATTCCCAAGAGGATGCTCATGCGCCGGACCCCATGTCCAATAAATAAAAGTTTATTGGAGCAATGACTCTTCCATTTTCGGCTGGCTTTGTTGTGTGAATGGCTCTTGCGCCATTTAAATCAGCCACCATTGTGATGCTAGTTGACGAGCAGATGATGAGCAGATCCAGGGGCTGAAGGGTACCGAGGGAAGAAGCAGAAACTCATGGGAGGAGCAAACGGGTGCAGGCAAAGGAGATAAAAAGCTCTGGTGAAGAAGCTCGAGCTACCGCATGGGGATTAACCTCCAGCAGCCTCTGGACTGATAGAGCAGGTTGGAAACGGAAGGTTCCAGTTACGATTCGGACATTTCAGCCTCAACAGGAGGCTCCAAGGGCTTGTCTGAGGATAGGGTCAGGTGAAGGAGCAGCCTCAGTACCACTCACTAAACGTCGTCGGGGCATTTTACGCGCCGGAGCGCCGCGGATCATTTGGGGAGTTAAAGCGCGTTGTGCCGAATACTTTCCAAAAGGACGGAGGAGGAACAGGGAGGGGAGGGGAGGCTTGTCCCCTGGGTGTCCACTCGTCTGCGGGACTCTGAGGAATCGTTTTGGGGAGACATATGCAGAAAGAAGTCGAGAAAGCGCAGGCGGATTTGAGCTCAGGTGCGCGCCGGAGCGCCGCATCTCCGCTTCAGCAGTGAGAAGAAGCAGCGCACAGCGAAGTCACCATGAGCAGGAAAACACGCCGCTGGATTTTTCACATTTTCCTCTGTCTGGGGATTATCTATTTGAAAATTGGGTGAGTGCAAAGATTCCAGTATTTCTAAAAGAGAAAAAAAATTGTGCGGCCATAATTTGGCTCAGATTCACGTAATTAATTCATTCATCCATCCATCATCTTCCGCTTTATCCTATATTAGGGTCGTGGGGGGTTCCTCATGCCCATCCAGGGGAGAACTTTCGGGCGCTGGGCAGATACACCCAGGACAGGGCACCAATCTGTTGGTGGGCACACTTACTCACTCAGACACACTCTATATGGGGCAATTTGGAAAATTCAATTGACCTTGATCCATGGTTTGGACTGTGGGAGGAAACCGGAGAACCCGGAGGAAACCCACGCGGACATGGGGAGAACATGGAAACTACGGGAATCCCTAGTGCTGAGAGGCGAACGTGCTTACCACTAAGCCACCTGTAATTAATGAATTGATTAATGAATTAAATCATTCTTAAATCTTCCGCTTAATCCTCTATTAGGGTCGTTCCTTATGCCCATCCAGGGGGGAACGTTTCAGGCGCTGGGTAGATGCAGGATAGGGTGCCAATTTATCGCAGGGCAATTGACCTTGAATCCATGTTTTTGGACTGTGGGAGAAAACGGGAGAACCCGGAGGAAACCCATGTGGAAACGGGGAGAACATGGAAACGCCGTCCAGATTGGGATTCGAACCAGGAATCCCCAGAGGCGAACGTGCTAAGCACTAAGCCACAATTCCCACCTCTGTCAGGATAATAATTTCAAATCTGTTGAACTGATTACAAATGCATTAATCAAAAAGCATAAACTTGATTAATTGAAGCATGCGGGGCAATCTGTGTACTTCCAATCTTAGGTTCTTTACATAACCTTGCATACTAATAAATAAATAGGCTACTATAATTTATGGGGCCCAGCGATGGGTTGGCGTCCTGTCCAGGGTGTATCTGCCCAGCGCTCAAAAACATTCTCCCCTGGATGGGTATGGGGAACCTCACCACGACCCTAGACCCGAGGATAAAGTGGAAGATAATGGATGAATGGATATGATTTATGGCATACAGCCAAAGTATAAATAATACAGCATGTTGTTGTAGGTTTCAATACGCCTTCGCACAACGCAGGTGAAACTTGCACCTTGCGTCAAGTTGAACAAACTCGCGCAGACGCGTTGACTGATTGATGCCTCATACCCCCGGTCCTGTTCTGCATACTTGTGTTCTTTACGGTTCTTTCTAACCATAGGGGCTTCTCGTCCGTGGTGGCTTTAGGAGCGAGCATCATTTGTAATAAAATCCCAGGCCTCGCCCCTCGGCAGAGGACGATCTGCCAAAGTCGCCCCGACGCCATCATCGTGATCGGAGAAGGAGCGCAGATGGGCATCAACGAGTGCCAGTTTCAGTTCCGGCACGGCCGCTGGAACTGTTCAGCTCTCGGCGAGAGGACCGTATTTGGAAAAGAGTTGAAAGTGGGTATGTTACAGAACTATTTATTGGATCAATAGACGTAGACTGACTAATGTTTCAATGTGTTGTTTTGATCGGAAGGCTGATGGTCGTATTGGTGACGCAATCTGTTGTCTGGCGGCTGGATCACCCCCAGAGAACCATCAGTGTGGTTCTCAGATCACATAAAGCATCTTAGGGAGAAGTAAACAGGGTCATACATCATTCATCCTGTACATTTTCAGATAACTTTAAAGCCGATTAAAGGTGAAAGCAAGCAGCCAGATTTCTGTTTAGTGGAAACAGGTGGTCAGTGGAGGCAAAATTTGATTTTCTTTATATATATATATATATATATATATATATATATATATATATATATATATATATATATATATATATATACACACACACACACACATATATATATGTGTGTCTGTGTGTGTGTGTGTGTATAGTGCCTTTCAAAGTACCCAATATATATATATATATATATATATATATATATATATATATATATATATATATATATATATATATATATATATATATATAATAACATAAACCTTTATTTGTCCCACAATGGGGAAATTCATAAATAGTACAAATGTTTAATAAAATACTACTGACCTGGTATCAGTCGGTTAGGATGTGCTGGATTTTAATTAAGAATTTGTTTGTGACAAGGTCGCTGGATTGTTCACGGCTTTCTTTACCAGCTGCCCTACTGTAAGGTCATGTCAGATGTCCGTTTCCCGAACAAGTATCAACACGGTTGAATTTACGGCCTCACTAATGACCCTGCTACTTCTAAGCAGTCTTTTCGAGTCATCCTTCCTTATCTGTAGATTTTAATGATTTGGCAGTCAGGCATTCCACTTTCCACGGGTATAAGTTACAGAGTGTTACTTAGAGCAACAAAATAGTACAGTATTTTAAAGAAATGTAATCAAATGTCACACAGATGAACAAAAGTCAAGAAAAAGTCTTTTATTTTCCTTGGGGTAACACTATCGGTTATCCTATGGCAGATTTGGGCCTATTTAAAGCTCTTTATTGCTACTGAACCACAGACACATTGATGAATGGCTGTGAAGGACTTTGCTTTAGTTTCAGAGCCTTTCGGGCCGGTGGGGGAAAAAAAAAGAGGCAGGATTATTTAACTGTTTGTCTGTTAAAGATGGCCGCAGGGAATCCTAAAGCTCGGATGACAGACAGACCTCCCCCTGGAAATAAGTCCTTGGATCATATTTAACATAATTTCTCCCCATTTCCTTCCACATTGCTTTCAGGTAAATTGTGGTGAGGTTTGAATTGTGTTGTTGCAGCTTAAAGATCTGTATAGACATGTATCCATTGCTGACAGTGAAGCTATATTATATTCCTTTCTGAACAATGATTAATGTTCAAGAGATATTGAAGGGGAAAGAGACAGGTTTACAGCATTGCTGAAGAATTTGCTTCTTTTTTTTTTTTGGTATTCTTGAACTGTATAATCTCATGATAATCTCATGACTGACAACGTTTTTTGTTTTGGCTGATGACTTGATCATCGGAGAAGCAGGTATTTAGGACCAAAGCTTTGAACCTGTTCAAAGAAACTAAAGAAAAAACAAAATGTTTAGTAATTTACTAAAAAAAAGAACAAAACCTGGGGGGCAGGGTGGCTTAGTGGTTAGCACGTTCGCCTTTCAGCACTAGGGATCCAGGTTCGAATCTGGGTGGACTTTCCATGTTCTCTCAGTGTCCAAAAACATGGATTCAGGGTAAATTGAATGCTCTAAATTGCCTCATATAGTGTGTGTGTTTGAGTGCATGGCTGTGTGAGTGTGTGCCCAGCAATGGATTGATGCCTTGTCCTGAGCATATTTGCCCAGCGCCCGAAACATTCTCCCCTGGATGGTCATGGCTAACCTCCCCATGACCCTAGTAGAGGATTATTTCTAGCAGAAGTATAATGAATAATTTATTCATTAATTATCTCCTTTGAAAAAGATAATTAATAAATGAAAAACCAAAGGCAGATGCTTTATATTTTCAATGTTCTAAAACAATAATAGTGGAAACCTTATATTGCAATGGCAATAATAATCCTTTCCCATCTTTCTTGCATTATTCTTAGTCGTTATTAATAATAATTATTAAAAAATTAGTAAAAATAATTTTAATAATAATTTAAAAAGGCCTATGAACTTTATAACAGACTTCAGTCGCTGATATTGCTCTTTAGATAGAGAGATACTTGTTTTTATCCCAGAGGAAATTAAGCAACTAAGAGCATCAAAATACAGTAAAACTACAATTATAAAAAAGAGCCAAAAAAGAGTGCAAAATTAGTGCAGTAATTAACAATTAAGAATGAATAAAAAATTTATAATGTATAATGTGCAAATATTTGCAAGTCATGTGTATATATGTATGTATGTAAAGTGTTAAAGTTAATTTAACATAACTGTAACTGTTATACACACGTATACACACATGACAATCAAATCTTCAATCTTGAATCATAAAATTCAGTCCAGTAGTGGACATTAATACTATATATACTGTGTAAATATACTGCAAGTAAAATATGGTGGGGTCTCCCCATTGGAATTATTATGCCATGCCATGCACCTTTCAAAATTCTGCTCTTAGACATCATCTTTGATTAGTATTTGATAGATTGATAACTATATAAAACTAACTTATGGTAGAAATATTTGGCTCATACAAAAGGCTTTCTGGATTCAAGGTCAGATGGGAAAGCAGTGCTTCTAATTAGTGATGTTTTGTGACAGCCGACTTTAAAGTGAACCATCCATCACTATATATGGTTTGGTTGTTGTGATTTCATAATTCAGTTGTACATGTAATGCTATTAACAGGGATTTCATTTGGAAAGGTAGAATGCAGAAGATTCAGAAGGATAAGATTCTGTTTAAAAGTTAATTCATTCATTATCTTCTGCTTTATCCTATATTAGGGGGGGTTCCCCATGCCCATCCAGGGGAGAATGTTTCGGGCACTGGGCAGATACACCCAGGACAGGGCACCAATCCATCGCTGGGCACACACTCACTCAAACAGGCACACTGTATATGGGGCAATTTGGAGAACTCAAGTGAGTTGATCCATGTTTTTGTACTGTGGGAGGAAACCGGAGAACCCGGAGGAAACCCACGCGGACACTGGGAGAACATGGAAACTCCACCCAGATAGGGATTCGAACCGGGAATCCCTAGCGCTGAGAGGCGAACATACTAACCACTAGCCACCGTGCTGCCCTGTTTAGAAGTTGCACTTAAAAAACATTTGTTTTAAAGCAGTTTTGGGAAATTGAGCTGGCAGTGGCACAATTTGCAAATAGCCTGGATGTTTGCTCTATTACTGCCGTCATAATAGGATTTGTTTCAGTGGCCAGATGTGTATCTAAGCTCACAGTAGGAACAGATTTGGAAAAGAAAAGCAGTAGTTAAATCTCATAAGGCAGTTCAGAAAGAGGTGAAGTAATCCCTGTTCACACTCAGGGCCTGGTACCATATGCTCTAGGCTTGGCATCAAGATGGAGGATTCCTCAGTCCGTTGTGTCCGAAATACACAAAAGCACTTCATGGATTTCTACATCAAGGTGCTCCGAGAGTTCTGCTAATCGCTGTATTGATTGGATCGAATGCTGCACACTTCTGGCAAATGTTAAAGGTGTAATTGCTGTAACGCTCACTTTGTTTTATCTTGTGTTTTTCATGTGGAGCCCTCCCCCTCCCCCTTTCTCACACTTAACCACCCTCCGGCATGTTCGAAAAATAGTTTTCCCCCACCAGCATTGTCTCAAGCCCAGACAAGTACATTGTGTGAGGTTTATAAATTAACCTCTTGCATTTACAGTTTTGGTAAGAGATGTCTCACACTGGATCTTTCAGAGCCACTGATACGAACCTCTGCAAATGTAACGAAGCTCACGTCAAAACACACTTGTTTTATGGGTCTCTTATCAGTTTTGTTTGTGTTCAGAATATCTTGATTTAAATAAACTCAGCGCCGATCATATATTTAGCAGCGTTCCATCCAGTCCAATATACAACTGTTATTTCGAACTTTGTTTTTTGGGAAATTGTCAAGTCTGGAATAACCTTTCCATTGACTCTGTCTCTTCTCATCTGGCATGAAGCCTGAGTAACTCATTAAAAAAATAATAAATTTTTTTTTAAAAAATCGCCCTATAATTGATACCCCAAACTGGCCTTTCTTAAATTGCTTGGGCGCTGCTCCAAGATGTTTATCAAAAGCAGGTCAACACAAACCACTGCTAGTGCGAAGGCCCTGAGAACGTTCTGCACCCGTGCCTAGCTGGAAGACGCAAGGTTCACTGACCAGAGGCAGTGAAGAAATGTTTGAATGGGGTGGTTTTTGGTTAGGTGCCCCTGGCGATTAAGATGACGTCATTAAAGAACCACATCACTAATGCTATACCTTGCTTTAATTTGGACTGCACCACTCTTTTCTTCTTCAAGAGATTTCTCAGTTTAGATTGTGTCAATGATTCCTAGGAGAGTCAATAGTAGATGATTCATTAATCCAGACAATGATTTGGGCGTTTCCAGGCGTGCTCACCTAGCTCCAAGCTAATCAATAGATCTTCAACTTGTGACAACTTTGTTCTTTGCTGTAGAGATTCCCATATTTCCGTTCTGCTTGTTTGCACAGTTTTTCATTAAGGCTTTGTACACCGCTGGCAAAGCCGAGCAAGGGTTCAAAACAAGTCGTCTCACCAAATGACGACAGCCTGCGCGAGTCTATCCTCACGCGAACTCGAGGGAATTTTTTAATGAAGACGATCCTCAAAGACACCTTTGAAATACATCCTGATGAGTCGAGGTTTGCTCATAGGTCACGACTGAGCCTTGTGGTATGCCTTATTGTTGAGCAGCCTCAAAGAAATATCCGAGGTTTAAGGTTAAAGCTTCTAAAGCATGTCGTCAAAACAAAAAGTCATAGTGTATTGCAACACATGGTTAATAGTGACTTGAATTGGGACTTTTCAAAGGCCTTTGTTACGATTGTGTGTCTACCTAAGTGAATAATGCTCTTAACCTGGAAGTGCCCTGCTTAGGACTGGCAATCTATTATCTGAGTCTTCTTGCCAGAGGAGGTTCTGCATGCCTGGGGGACTCACCTCCGCTGGGTGGATCCCTCTTTCTGACGGAAGCTGGGAAGGAGTCCAAATGTACTGCGTGCCCTCGATCTCTACCACTCTATTGTCTCTTAAATAAACCCATGTTTGCTGGGCTAGTTGAAGCTTCGGTCCTCAGAGCACAATCCCACTGTTTTTTATCTCTGTGTTTCCAGGGTTCTCGAGACCTGAAGGACAATTTAGTGCATATCAAATAGGGACAACAATTAACTTGAGTCTCTGCTGTTCATCATGATTACCATTGTAACCTAGTAATCTTGATGACTACTTCATCTCCATTTTTAGTATTTTTAGCAAGGTTCCTGGCTACCCATACCATCCATCCATTATCCATACATTGTCTTGCGCTTTATCCTTTACTAGGGTCATGGGGGGAGAACGTTTCGGGCATGGGGCAGATACACCCAGGACCGGGCGCCAATCTATCGCTGGGCACACACTTACACAGATACACTCTATATGGGGCAATTTGGAGAATTCAATTGATCTTGATCCATGTTTTGGACTGTGGGAGGAAACCGTAAAACCCAGAGAAAACCCACACGGACGCGATGAGAACATGGAAACTCCACCCAGATTGGGATTTGAACCGGGAATCCCTAGGCGAACGTGCTAACCACTAAGCCACCATGCCACCCGGCTACCCATACATTTAAGCAAATTCATTCATTCGTTATCTTTCACTAAATCCTTTACTAGGGTTGCTGGGGGGTTCCCCATGCCCATCCAGGGAAGTTTCGAGCACTTGAAGGATACCCCCAGAACAGGGCGGCAATCTATCACTGGGCACACTTACTCACAGACACAGTATATGGGGTCATTTAGAGCATTAAATTTTCCTTGGCTTCATGTGTCAGGAACCCAGATTGGGATTTGAACATGGATACCATGCCACCATGCCGCCCTCATGGCAAATTAAATATAATGAGTGAATAGAACTGTATTATTATTGAGCTGTGTTACTCATGTCAAGCCCATGTGTTCATGTTGTTCATGTTGTCTCGCCTACAGGGAGTAAAGAGGCAGCTTTCACCTACGCCATCATCTCAGCCGGGGTTGCCCATGCCATTACCGCTGCCTGCACCCAGGGAACACTGAGCGGCTGTGGGTGCGATAATGAGAAGCAGGGCTTCTATAACCAAGAGGAGGGTTGGAAGTGGGGTGGCTGCTCAGCTGACATCCAATATGGTCTGAACTTCTCCAAGATGTTTGTGGATGCAAGAGAGATCAAGCAAAATGCCAGGACACTCATGAACCTCCATAATAATGAAGTTGGACGCAAGGTATGCAAGTCTTAATCCTGTCTATATGTTCTGCTGGGGTTTTCTGCTGTTATGATGGTTTGGTGTAACACATTCCTAAAATATCTAAGGCCAAAAAAAAATGTATACAATTTGGCTAATTGTTCTACAGTACATACTGTGTACGTCCCCTTTTCTTTGTTCTAATGGTCAGAACCCCAATAGTACCACCCCAGAGCAGGGGTTATTTGGTTGGTGCATTATTCCTATCCCAGCAGTGTCACTGAGGTGTTTAAATGAAACTCCAGCAGCACTGCTGCACTAAAACCCCCTCACCACATCAGTGTCACTGCAGAACTGACAATAAACAATCCACCACCCAAACTAGACCTGTTCTGTAATGCTCCTGACCAATAGAGAACAGAGAAGAGTAGGTATGGTAACCAATGTGAGTCTTTAAGGAAGGTCTCATAACCCTCAATACTTCAGGGGGGTTATATGGCCAACCCTGTGTTCTGACCCCAACAAAGTTGGAATGTTTGAAAGTCCAAAGCTAATACTGCAGGGTGTGGCAGCTCAGTAGTTAGGGTGTTGGGCTAGCAATCCAAGGGTTGTGGGTTCAAATCTCAGGTCCACTGAATTTACCAATGTGGGTCCTGGAGCCATGCCCTTAACCCTCATTGCTCCAGGGGTATCATGCTGTATCATAGCCCTGTGATCTAACGCAAATCATCAAGTTGGGATACTTTGAAGTCACTTTGTATAAAAGCATCTGCTAATTGTATATATATATATATATATATATATATATATATATATATATATATATATATATATATATATATATATATATCATTTTTTTATTATACATATTACATACTTAACATCCAAGTATATTAGTATATAATATAATATATTAAGCAGTTTTAAATACATTTAACTTTATATTACCAGTAATAAAAGAACTTGGATCAGTTTTTAATCCACTATTATGCCATAAGTCTTATCCCAAAGCCCATTACATATAAAGTATAATGTGACAGGTTAAGTCCTGTGATTACTATTTGAAAGCACTGACGATCTAAAAGTGGTAGCCAGGTTTAAAGTAGGCTTCTTTAAAAAAAAATAGAAGTAAAGTTGGTTTTAGATGAATAGGAGCAGATGTACTTCAATCTGAGCAATCTCTCTGCCTGTTCCAAGAGATAAGAAAATATCTACAGATTTTTGGCCTTTTCTTGAGGTACTTAACTCGGCTTCCGTTCGTAAGCAATGTTACAAAATGAGCTTTACTTTTTTTCCCCCTGAGAGGAATGTGTTTTTATAGAAGACCACAATACTAAAGGATGTGCATTATGAATACTTTTGGAAGGTCAGAGGATTAGTCTTGATTAAAGCAAAAAACTAACCAACCATCTATATGATAACTATCACATTATCAGATTTTATCTTTACAAGTTATGTATGTAAGCGCTTTGTCATTACTTTGGGACAGTCCCTTAAGTTGGAGTGTAGATGGTTTCAGCACTCTGGACAGATCATCAAATCACTCCTGGCCAGCTGGGGTCATAACCTTTTAATGTGGACCCAGAGATTTCATGAATAAAATCCATCTGGGTATATATACTCTCCTAAACTTTGCAGTCGCTCTAAAGTTAATATATATATATATATATATATATATATATATATATATATACACATGAGTTACATAATACATTATACCCATAATAACATTACATTTACATGGTCATTTTGCAGACCCTTATATGCAAAGCAAGTATTCCAACTTCATGGTTGGAGCATAGGGTTGACTACAGCATCCCTGGAGCAATAAGGGTTAAGGGTCTTGCTCAAGGACCCACATTGGTTATTTCAGTAAACCTGGCATTTGAACCCCCAACCTTCAGATTGGTGAGACCAACACCCTCACCACTGAGATATTTGCATTTGCATTTGGTCATTTAGCAGACGCTTTTATCCAAAGCAACTGAGCACAGGGTGAGCACAGGGTTAATCACAACATCCCTGGAGTAATGAGGGTTAAGGGTCTTGCTCGAGGACCCACACTGGTAACTTCAGTGGACCTGGGATTTGAACCTCCAACCCTCAGATTGATAGCCCAATGCCCTAACCACTAAGCTACCGCTCCCTTGATAGCCCACCCACCCACCAGTTACGCCTAACTTTTAATTGAGAGTGCCATCGTCTTTCCATGTTATGTCTACAACCACATTGTAATTTTCAGTATGCTTTTAAACATATTGTTAAGGATGAGCAGCGTGATCTCATTAAGCATCCCAGAAAGCAGACAATCGCTGAACAGACGCCATGAAGTTTAAGAGGGAGAAAGGCAGTGAGGGCGGAATAACAATTAAAAAGCTAGGTGACATTACTTGCACTGAACAAAATCCGCACATTACATAGTGGAAAGACCGGGCGCATTTGCTAACCACACCAAAGACTTTTCTGCCTTGAACAAGTCATTTGTTGATGCCAATCATTAACAGATTATTCTGGAGCTTACCAGGCACTCTGCAGCATTGAGTAATGATGAGGGATTTCCTGCAACAAGCTGGTTGATTTTCCCCCACGCTTTTATTATACAAACAGTAAAACATACAACTTTTTTTTTTTTTTCCTTTTTCCGCAATGCTGAGAAACTCAGGCGCACATTATTATCCTAACTCCCCGACCTCACCTGCTGGGCTCAGGCCAGCGGCATAGTCAGAATGAAAAGGAGCTCACAGGCACCTGAAACCTGAGTCCTGAGGTTTATCTGTGTACACTACACACAGGCAGGTTGTTGGGGAAGGGGGGGGAAATTGCTGGCGATCATCTAGGTTTTTCTATGCTACCCAGCCTCGATTCCAACCTCGCTGTTTTCGCCAGAGAGACCCGTCGTGTAATCGGCTTGGCGAAACGATTTGTGTCGGATGTTTTGTACACAAATGAAGAAGCTTGTTAAAAAATCGGCAGAAGGAACCTGTCGACACGCGGGATGTTTTCCAAGCCTCGCTGCGCAGGCGGGCAGGCATGAGGCGGATCAGGCTCTGGCACAGCAAGTTTAACAATCCTTGCATTCTTGAATCGGAATGTTTTAAAAAAACTTTGTCTCAACCTGTTTAACTATTCCAGCAATACGCTCGGAAAGCACGACCGTAGGCAGAAATGCCACTGGGGGAGAAATGTGCAATTTCACCAATCTGTTCTGCACTGTCAGATTGCGCTGATAATCCAATGTATCTGACTTTAATACCTCAGGTAGAGCCATTTCATGGCGAAAAAAAGGAGTACATGAATGCACAGGCACAACCTTTCACCCTTTCTGTTTTTAAATGCTGCGAGACAAAAAGCGTACTGTGTGCAGAGAATCACCCGAGGCATCAAGTTGTCACCAGATAGACTAAGCGGATCAGCGTATGAATCATCAAAGCACTTACTCGCGTAATTATTGCAGATTAAAATGATAGACCTACACTGTAAAATCCCTTTGGATTTTGAATCTATCTGTTTGTGTTTCCACCTCAGATTCTGGAAAAAAACATGCGTTTGGAATGCAAGTGTCACGGGGTCTCTGGTTCCTGCACGACCAAGACTTGTTGGACGACGCTGCCAAAGTTCCGGCAGCTTGGCTACCTACTCAAGGACAAGTACTACCAAGCAGTACACGTAGAGCCGGTGCGCGCCAGCCGAAACAAGCGGCCCACCTTCCTAAAGATCAAAAAGCCTCTTTCGTATCGCAAACCAATGGACACCGATTTGGTATACATCGAGAGGTCACCCAACTACTGTGAGCCAGACCCGGTGACGGGCAGCGTGGGCACTCAGGGAAGGATCTGCAACAAGACGGCACAGCAGACCAACAGTTGCGACCTGATGTGTTGTGGCCGGGGCTACAACACGCACCAGTACTCGCGGGTGTGGCAGTGCAACTGCAAGTTCCTCTGGTGCTGCTATGTCAAATGCAACACCTGCAGCGAGAGGACAGAGGTCTACACGTGTAAATGAAACGTATCTTGTTCATCTGAGTGCAGCAAGGCATGGGAGACCGTCAGCACACCCGGGGGGGCTTCCCCATGGGGCCGATAAAGAAGGGAGAAACAATTGCACGAGGTGACATTTTGGGGCTTAGTGCTTAACCGGGATCTCTTTATTTGCCCAGAGGACAGCCAGAGGGGTATGAGATCCAGCTCCGTCTCATTGCTATGTAAGAAGCTGGTTGGTACTTGCGGATGTCTAGAGCATTCCAAACAGTGGAACGAGAACGTTAATATTGTCCAGGATGCCTAAAATGTTTGAGTGGTTACTATGTCTGTTTCATTCTTCTGGCAGTCTGGAAAACCCTCTCAGCTCATAAATCAGAACTGGACCTTCCATTTTTTTCTGTGATGGACATGATGAAAGCATACCATATAAACATGGCATTGATGGTATTTAACATTTTATTTAGAGAAACAAAGGCTAATATTAATTTATTGAAATAATAAAACTACTGATTTCGTGCCTTTAATGAGGTTAGGTTGGTTTTTATTACTGAACGTTTTGGTAATATAAGCAGCCGGCAGACAGTAAAGCGATTATGATGACTGTTGTTGTACAGAAGACAGGGTAGGCAAAACAGTTATACGCCATATTGTTGGTGCTGTTACTTGTGCATAGAATACTGTTTTGTCTTAGTGAGGGGTTGCACCACAAGAGTGGACACCATAACTGCCAACATTTCACTGTGAAAGCGTAGATATTCCATGTGTTTGTCAAATGGCCTCCCCACAATTCCCACCCGAGCACCAGACGCTCGCAGACGAACCCCATCCCTGGGCCTGGCTCCAGGTTGGGGCCCCGATAACCCTAGTTCGGGCAGGGTACACCTGTTCCTGGTCTTGCATAGGGGTGTTTTGGACCACTCACCTAGGCCCGTCACCTAGGACCAATTTGCCTTGGGAGACCCTGCCAGGGGCTTTTGCCCCAGACAACTTAGCTCCTAGGATCATTCAAGCACACAAACTCCTCCACCAAGATAAGGTGGTGATCCAAGGAGGAGGCCCTCGATCCCATATAACACTAAACCACAGATTAATAGAACGAACACAGAGTTGTAAAAATGAGCTCTACCAGGAATTTCAATGTTTTTTTTTTTTTTTTTTTTAATATTCAAGGCTGTTTAAAAGGCTGTAGTGTATTTTAAGTTCAAAACCATCCTACTATTTTATTAATGTGGAGACCTTTGATCCAAACGCACTTTTAAATAGATTCAAATCAATAATGCAATATTCGTTACTGAGCAACTCAAGTTCCAGTCGGTTTCTTGAAATTAACAGGGTAGATATCGCTGTGAAATTGACCAGAAGGGGCAAATAGAGCGTGTTGGCAGATATGGTAGATTTAACTTAAGACTAATTAAGTCTTCCCTGTTTTACTGTGATAAATACTGTATGTGTACCACAGCCACTGGCACAGTGCATTTGTGAACGTTTTACATAACCAGACACTGGAAATGTGCTTCTTTTAATCCCAACCCTGATAAAATAAATGCTATTCATGTTTATAAGATATATTTCTTGATAAGAGCATCTACTGAATTAGTGTTTAAACAGTGATTTACTAAATCCTCACTAATCCCCAGAAAACAATGGCCCCATGTTTTGCTCCACAAATACAGAGTCGTACATTTTAAACGTTACGAAGTGATCAAAACTGACAGGCTAAACACTGAATCATTAACTTAACTTATTCCACTGGCGTTTTAAAAAATTCATTCATTCATTGTCTTCCACTTAATCCTCTACTACGGTTCCAGGGGCAGTTCCCCATGCCCATCCAGGAAGAACATTTTGGGCAGATATATCCAGAACAGGGCGCCTAACACTGGGCAAACTCACTTACACAGGCAAACACACACAATATGGGGCAATTTAGGTCATTCAATTTAGCTTGATGCCATGTTTTTTGGTCTATGGGAGGAAACTGAGGAACCCGGAGGAAACTCCCCACAGACATGGAGAACATGGAAACTCCACCCAGACTGGGATTTGAATCTGAACTCCCCAGCGCTGAGAGGCGAACGTGCTAATCGCTAAGCCACCGTGCCGCCCTAGCACAAACCATCCATCCATCCATCATCTTCCGCTTTATCCTCTATTAGGGTCATGGGGGGGGGTGTTACCCATGCCCATCCAGGGGAGAACATCTCGGGCGCTGGGCAGATACACCCAAGACAGGGCGGCAATCTATCACTGGGCACACACTCACACACACAAACACACTCTATATGGGGCAATTTTGGGACTTCGATATGGGGCAATTTCGAGACTCAATTGACTTGATCCATGTTTTTGGACTGTGGGAGGGAACCGGAGAACCCAGAGGAAACCCACACGGACACGGGGAGAACATGGAAACTCCACCCAGATTGGGATTCGAACCGGGAATCCTTAGTGCTGAGAGGCGAACGTGCTAACCACTAAGCCACTGTAGCACAAACCAAGTTTTCTTAAATAAAAAAATGATTGTGAGGTTAGGCACTGAGGTTAAGTTGGAGGGTCTGGCTCACCATCTAGACGAGTTCATTATAAAGTTCTACTACACCAAAGTCTTAAAGATGTAACCATGTTTTCATGGACTCATTCTGGAACAGAAAAGGGGGCCTTCCTTGAACTACCTTAAACCACAAAATACGAAGCATCCAATTGTCATATGTATGTTTTATGAAACTTGTGGAAATTGGAAATAAGGAAACACTTAAATTTGATTAAAAAAAGTGTGTCCCAGCACTTTTGGTTATGCTTTGTTAGAAACCTAAAGATTATTTTTGCCTAAAATGTTTGTCATGCAGGGTGGCCAGGGTCCTTTCAGTGTAAAGTTGCTTGTTCTCTCAGGGTTTTCTCCAACTGCAAGTTCTTGACATTTAAATTTGATCATTAAGCCACGCTTTTATCCAAAGCGACTTACCAGTATCCCAATTTAACGTTTGGGGTCGAGAACACAGGGTTACATACAGAAACCGTGGAACAATATGGGTTTAGGGTCTTGCTCAAGGACTCACTTCAGTGGACCTGGGATTTGAACCCACAACCCTTAAATTGTTATCCCAACACCTTAAACACTGAGCTACCGCACCTTTATTTTTTCCCATAATACAAAGTGTTTGAATTCCACAATGAACTGTTGCCAAAGGGGTGCTGGGACATGCAAGAGGGTTAAAATATAATTGGTTATTAATCCACATGGCCTGTATTTCTATATACTATTGCTTTTGTTTATTTTAGAACAGTTGGATTTTGGACAATAACCAATAAATCACAAATGAAGACACTTTTAAGGTTAAAAATATTAAAAATATAGATATAGATAAAAAATTCTATCAATTACTTTTATATTGCACTTTGGCAAGTTAGTAATCATTCATTCATTCATTATCTTTTACTTAATCCTCTACTAGGTTCATGGGGGGTCACTTACACAGACACACACATAAATATACTCAATATGGGGCAATTTAAAGTATTCAATGTACCTTTAATCCATGTTTTTGGACTGTGGGAGGAAACCGGAGAATCTGGAAAAAACCCAGACGGACACGGGGAGAACATGGAAACTCCACCCAGATTGGGATTCGACCCTGAAATCCCAAGCATTTAGAGACGAACATGCTAACCGCTAAGCCACCGCGCCGGCCAGTTACTAATCATATTTTTGTTATTTTTAATAAAATTAAATTTAATCATTTTAGACACAACAAAAATACTACATTTCAATGTTTCCTAAAAAGGAAATTTTAACGCATTTTATTTAATTCAGGTTTTTTAAACTTTTTCAAGGCCTAGGGAAGTTTTGGATGCTTATAAGATACACCCAGGACAGCGCAATATTATATATATATATATATATATATATATATATATATATATATATATATATATATATATATATACATACACACACACACACACACACACACACACACACACACACTCTCACACTATATAGGGGCAAATTAATCCATATTTTAGGACTGTGTGTGGGAACCAGAGAATGGGTCAATGTATAACAAATAATTCCAAAATCACATGTGAGGCATGTAGTCTCCTAGTTATTTATTATATTTTTACATCTTTAATGTGCTAATAACAGTTAGAAACATTTTTCTGCACATTTAACCTTTTTGCTGATTTTTCGGTGGCTTAGTGTTAGCACATTCGCCTCTCAGCACTAGAGAGTCCCGGTTCGAATCTTAATCTGGGTGGAGTTTCCATGTTCTCCCCGTGTCCGCATGTGTTTCCTCCGGATTCTCCGGTTTCCTTCCACAGTCCAAAAACATGGATCAAGGTCAATTGAATTCTTCAAATTGCCCCATATAGAGTGTTTCTATGTGAGTGAGTGTGTGCCCAGCAATAGACTGGGGTATCTGCCCAGCGCCCGAGACATTCTCCCCTGGATAGGCATGGGTTCCCCCCACCCGCAACCCTAGTTGAGGATAAAGTGGAAGATAATGGATGGATATCCCAATACCAGATTCCAATGTTTGCTAAAGAGGGCATTTCAATGCGTTTAATTTAACTCGGGGTGTTTAAACTTTTTAAATATTTGACTAAACCAAGATCTTTAAAAAAAGTATGGCAGTCTCTGTTTAGCTCAATTTCAGTAGTTACACTAATACGTCTGATTTGTTGCTTTTATTATTTATACAAACAATCATTTATCAATGTTGTAGCTACTGGACATTACGTTTTGTTAGGTATTCCACACTTAAAATTAGACACAGTATAGTTATTACTTATAAACCCAAAATTTAGCCGCAAATTTTTTTTTTAGAACAATAAGCAAACTAAAGTCAGCGAACTGAATTCATTTAATGAAGAACCGCTACATAACCTCAACAGACACATAACCTTGTCATGAGCTCACATATAACTTCGGCTTGGCTCATATTTTCAAAGATGGCAGAGAAAGGCAACAATTAATTCTTTTTTGGAGTCAAACAGAATGACTGGCTCACCTGCTATTGATATATTCCTGTACCAGCCAAAAGTTTAGACACACCTCCTTCTTGCTCTTTTGTCTATTACCTCGACTTATCATATAGATAGACTTTATAGTTTTACATTTACATAATGTAGTCCATCTGTTTTCTTTCTTTTTGTTAGTCCCCTGTTGGTTCTCTGATTTTTATTGGTCAGGACCATGTGAACACATATAACTTGGGTGGTGTATGGTTTATTGTCAGTTTTGTAGTGACACCGATGCAGTGAGGGGGTTTTAGTACAGCAGTGCTGCTCTGTACTATTGGTGGTACTATTGGGGTTCTGGCCATTAGGGAACCGAGGTAAGGGTATGTACACAGTATGTACTGTAGTCCACAAACAGATGGACAACAGTCTGGAATTATAGAACTACAAAGTCCATCTTTACACTAAGAGGAACTAATCAGGTGGACAATAAGTGAAGTGAAAAGAAGGCATGTACAAACTTTTTACTGGTAATGTATAAGACATATAAACTTTATTATAAGTAATTGAAGGTGTTATTATTAGGTAAATACGACCCCAGATGTTGCGTGTTGTTATTCGCAAGTTGTATGCGAATCGAAGGTAAACCCTTGCCGTAGCCATGGGAATTAAGAGCTTAATTAATATAAAAGCAAAATTCTTGGCTTTTTTCTGGTTTGAAGCATTTACTAAGGAGGAAGGACTTCAGAAACGTGTTACCATGGTGTTGGGCTCTCAATCTGAAAGTTGTGGGTTCAAATCCCAGGTCCACTAAAGTTACCAATGTGGGTCCTTGAGCAGGACCCATAACTGTTAATGCTCCAGGGGTGCTGTATCAACCCTGTGCCTGACCCCAACCATCAAGTTGGGATATTTGTAAGTCACTTTGGATAAAACAAATGTCAAATGTAAATATGAATTCCATGATTTTACAGTAAGAAAGATTATTCCAACGTGGAAAACTTAATGGGGGGCAACACAATGTCTCCTGGAATTCAGGCTGCAGTTTACACAGTTGCTTTTAAACGAAGGACAAAACTAAAAGGATGTCATTTGGACCACTGAGATCGAGATGAGGATTTTTGGCCGTAATTCAGAATGCTCTGTGTGGTGAAAACCAAACAGTGCATATCAGCACAACAAACCATTTTAACTGGTAAGCATGGTGGTGGAGGGGTGATGCTTCAGGCTTGCTTTGCATTACATTAAATATTTTTATTTATATTCATTTAGCAGATGCTTTTATCCAAAACAACTTACAAAGGGAGCACAATCTGAAGTTGTGGGTTCAAATCCCCGAGTTATTGTACATTGGTAACTTCAGTGGACCTGGGATATGAACCCAGAACCTTGAAATTGATAGCCTAGGTTGATAGGAGGTTAGGGTGTTGGGCTATTAATCTGACAGTTGTGGGTTCATATCCCAGGTCCACTGAAGTTACCAATGTGGGTCCTTGAGCAAGGCCTTAACCCTCATTGCTTCAGGCATGCTGCATCAACCATGTGTTCGGACCCCAACCAAGTTGATATATCTTTAAACACTTTGGATAAAAGCTTCTGCTAAAATGACCAAAATGTAAATGTAATATAGTGTATACAACAGCTGAAGCTTGTTCAAAACACTATGCCACACAATGAGTCCAAGCACATGATCAAATTTATACCATAATGGCCCAAAACAAAAAAAGTCTTAAAAATATATTATTCAAGGTGGTGCAATGGTCCAGACATCACACCAACTGAAACGCATTAGCGGAAACGCACATAAATAAATGCACATGAGCCGAGGCGATGCTGTAAAGTAGAAAATTACTACAAAACCATGTGAGAGACTGATAAAGCCATGCTAAAAATAATTACTCGTGTTTATTCATGAGCAATTGTGTTTACCTTGTGGCTGAATGTGGTTCATGGGGTGTACTTTTTTACTAGACCTTTCCTTTTTGGTAAATAAACAATACATATATAATTATCCCTTTTACTTTTTGCTGCTATTTGTCTTATAAAAGTCTTTCATCTTTTAGAAATCTGAATACTGTCTTTTAAAAGTAGGTATTTGGAACACCACATTGTTTAAAATAAGTGTCGGAAAAGTGTCGGAAAAGTGCTAAGCTGTGGAAAAAAAAGTTTTATTTTTTTAATTTAAAAATATTCAATGAATCAAATATAAGACAATATATTTTCTTGGTCCTACAGATAATGCAACAAAAATATACTATACTGCAAGGGACCATCCAAATTATTTGTAAAAGTTATATGTAATATACTAATTCATATAATTGATAATAGTATATATGTATAAATAAACCTCAGCCAATTGTGGCACCTGAAAAAAAAAAAAAAAAAAAACTTATTTTAGGTTTTAAGGGAATCCAAACTGCGTTTTCTACATATCGATATTAAAGATGCTTTTCTGCTGTATTTATTTTTATAGAGCAGACGTCTAAGTTAGACTTCAATTCGCTGCTGTGCTTACGCAGATAGCCGATCATATTTTAGAGAAAATTATTTTTCTATGTTTTATTTATTATACCAAATGTACAAAGCTCCCTGGTGTTTTTTTCTTAACGGTTACTTAAATGCTGCAGTTTAAATGTAAGCTTTACATTTTAAAAAATGTTAAAAAACATGGTACTGAGACCACTACACGTGAAAGATGTGATTAGAATTAATTCCGAATAAATTGCAATAATAAGATGGTTTGTTTAAATTAGAACAACTTGTGGTTTTCTTCGATTTTAATAAAAAATCTGAAAATCTAAAACACTTTGATACTTTTATAAAACATATAGGTTTTTGTACAACTTAATAGGTTCAATTTAAAAATGATTTTGATACTGTTTTTGATGGCGATGAATTCAAGGAATGTTTGGCAAATTGGTTGTTCTGCATGCTTATACTGTCATAACTGATTTAGCAGAGATGAGAACTGTAGTGTGAACAGTCTTAATAAAACTCAACTCAGCAAATTAAAGTGTCTATATATTTATTGTGTTCTAAAAGCCTGGTCCAGTCACTGTTCACTCACATTTTTAAAAAGATTTTTTTATATAAATATACATATATAGCGGACAACCTATTTGTGTGTTTGTGTGTGTTCTCTATACAAATCCAGACATTCTTCGATCCAAAATTCAACATCCTTACTCATCGGGACCCAGTGGAGGTTTTAATACCCTTTACAACCACCAAGAGTCAGCTCAAAGGGCTTTATTTTGGTGCTATTTGTAGATTGTTTAAGCCCGCAACTTGATTTGGGAGTGTCAGGGTGACTTTGCCATCGTGATGATGTGATTTATGGTTGTACTTTGGGTGTCACGTGCAATAAACCAATCAGCGCGTCACTTGTTCCGTTTAAGAGCCTGGTGGGTAAAACTTTGGTGGATTGCTATTAAAATTTTTAAAAATTAAAAAGAAAAAATACCAAAAAGCAATCAATTAATACCATTTGAGGGTATCGTCACCACAAGCAGTTATATAGCAGTATATATATATATATATATATATATATATATATATATATATATATATATATATATATATGTGTGTGTGTGTGTGTGCGTGTGTGTGGCATTGTGGCTCAGTGGTTATCTTCAATTTGGGTGGAGTTTCCATGTTCCCCCCCATAGCCGCATAGATATCCACAGTCCAAACACATGGATTCAAGGAAAATTTAATGCTCTAAATTGCCCCATATAGTATGTGTTGGTCTGTGTGAGTGTGTGTGCCCAGAGATAGATTGGCGCATTGTCCTGGGTGTATCCGCCTGATATGTTCTCCCCTGGATGGGCATAGGGAACCCCCGCACCCGCTCACTGTTAAGATATATAATAATAATATAATTGTCTGTGTATGTACAGAATGTAGGTGTAAATATATTTACTTTGAATCTATTAATTACTAACTAAATCACTGGACTTGAAGCTATCAGCAATTAATCACAAGCTTAAGTCTTGATAATGAAGACTAAGCAACTTGTTCAGTGGTCCAGCAGCAAACATTGTGTTCTGCTCACCACTGGCCTGATTACATCACTGAGCAAGTGTACATCATTAACGCAATAAACCACGAGAGGGTGTGTATTACTGTGATTATGTTTCATGGGAGCTGCATTGTTCGGCTCTAAAGCCGCAGCTCTATTGATTTTCTGCAACAGGGTGGAGTGTGGAATGAGTCGAAGGTGTTTTTAGGCTACATTAGGACAAAGTAGGGATGGAAATCTTAAGTTTCATGGCTATGCAATCCAAAATCGATTGTTTTATCCAAGGATTCAGTGATTTTTGATTCCTCAAAACTGACCATTAAACATTTGATACGATTGACTTTACTGCAGTTCATATGAGATTTCGGATTTTTGTTTTTATGAACTTTAACAACCTTTACCTCATGTTTCTATAAATAATTACGGTAGTCTACAGCGTGGGAATCGACAGAGTACAATCGTCAGAGCCGGCCACTTCAACACCTCAACAACTATTTCAAGCACAAATAATTAACATATTAGTTTATAGCATAGGCTGTTACATCCATCCATCCATCCATTATCTTCCGCTTTATCCTATATTAGGGTCGCGGGGTGGTTCTCCATGCCCATCCAGGGGAGGACGTTTCGGGTGCTAGGCGGATACACCCAGGACAGTCACGCTCTATATGGGGTAATTTGGGGAACTCAATTGACTTAATCCTTGTTTTTGGACAGTGGTAGGAAACCGGAGAACTCGGAGGAAACCCACGCGGACACGGGGAGAACATGGAAACTCCACCCAGATGGGGATTCGAACCGGGAATCCCTAGTGCTGAGAAGAGAACGTGCTAACCACTAAGCCACCGTGCTGCTCTAGGCTTTTACAATAATAAATAATTTTTAACAGATAGTAATGTTTTTCTGCACTAGCCTTACATATTATGACAACCGTCACATCAGGACGGCATGGGGAGAACATCATAAAAAAAAATGATTAGGATTTGAAGCTGGATCCCCAGCACTGAAAAGCAGACGTGCTATCCACTAAGCCACCATGCCACCCTGTGGTGTTTGGATGGGGGGGTTGTTCCACATGCCCGTTCAGAGATTGGCTATATAGTCAATATGTGTGTGTGTGTACAGGATTGAGTGAATGATGAATGAATGAATTAGTTATCCCATCCATTATCTTCCGTTTTATCCTCTTTTAGGGTCATGGGGGGGTTTCCCATGACCATCCAAGGGAGAATGTTTCAAGCAGATACACTCAGGACAGAGCACCAATCTATCGCTGGGCACAGACTCACTCACACAAACACACTCTATATGGGGCAATTTGGAGAATTCTATTGCCCTTGATTCATGTTTTTGGGCTGTGGGAGAAAACCGGAGAACCCGGAGGAAACCCACATGGACACGGGGAGAACATGGAAACTCCACCAAGATTAGGATTCGAACCGGAAATCCCTAGTCCCTAGAGGCAAACGTGCTAACTACTAAGCCACCCTGAATGAATGAATTAATATAATTACATATTAATTAGCCAGCAGGTTTATATCCCTGCTAGACATATACTAGGTTTATGTGGTTCTACCTATGGGGCAAATGACTGCCCAGTCAGCATAATGTCAGGGCAGAAATAGACATAAAAAAGCTATCAATGGCGTGACAATCCCTCAAATTAGCAAGGTGGGAACAAGTCATCAGCCACAAAACATTTGTTGCCGTTAAATTATGGTTGACTACTGACTCTGACAGTTTTTACTGTGGGGATGATTGTGGGGCAGGAAAGACACTGAGGAAAGTGCTGGCGTGTTAATGGTAGGGCTTGTGCAGGGGCTTAATTGACGAGCAGCAATGTGGAGGGTGTCTTAGTCCTGGGTTAAAAAAAAGGGGGGGGTGGATGGTGTTTAAGGAGGGGTTACGGGGTGATGGATTACACTGACATCTGCTTCATTCACTCCTCAGTGCAGTCACCATAACAACACGTCCGTGCCCCCCAAAAATGTTGCCCAGTCTCCCTGAGAAGCGTTCCTGCCCGCTAGCAAAATGTTAACTATGCAAAATCCAGCTAACTTCGAGATGCTATTTATTTTGTCCTCTCCATCCCCCATTTTCTTCCCCGAGGCAGAGTGGGGGGCAAAGCGAAAGGGCTTTTCAATTGTAAAGGATGATGTCAAGAGGAATTTCAAACCAATGGGTTCGAAAAGATCTTACCGTTGCCCTTGAATAATTGGCACAAAACACTGCATTGCAAATCGGAGAAGGCGCCTCAATAAGTGACCGAACTGAAAAGGCAGCTGGCCAAACAACCTCTGCATCAGCTTTAGACTCCATGAGCTGAATCACAATGTCTTGTTTTTGAGAAAGCTACTCGGGACTTGCCGGTCTTGGCTCTGACCGATCTTCTTTTTTGTCACTTTCTGAATGGCTAAGCTTTTGGAGAGCTTAACACTTGTCGCGAGAAGTAAACAATTATGTGGAGACAGACTCTACATCCAGACCATCTTTCTCGGATGCCTTCGCTGATTCCTCAACAATCAAAGGAATTTTTCTTAAGAGGTTCCCCGTGTAAAGAAGCTTTAGCAAATGATTGATTAGCTCGTTCATGCGACAATTCATAAGATCTCCCCCCTCACGCAATTACGGCTTAATCTGGATCATCAAAAGTTGTATCACGCTACCTAATGTCAGCATAGCACACCTTTTGCTTTAAGGGTTTGCTGGTAAATCTCAAGCAAATGCCTTTGTTTATGGGGTTCTGCTCATTTTTGCAAATGTGCACACTAAAGCTTTGATTTTCAAAGGGTGCGAGTATTGGGTGGCCTTGCAGTCAGCTAATTCTGGGCTAACGTGAGCTTTATGGCCCATTCTGGGTGCACTTATGCACACCTGGATTCTGACAGACGCTTCTGATTTATAGTCGCCTACCTGTCTCCATTTGGGAAACTGCAGCTGGAGGCATGATTGGAAGCTTCACTAGAAGCTTCGGTCCTGTACCCAATAAAGACAGACTAACTTATCCGTTCCACACGAGGCCGAGTGCCGGCCGACCTTTTCAAAAGCATTTTTATGGGCTGCAGTATTTCACATCGAGCGCCGTTCCGCCGTTCCGAGGATGTGGTGGGGCCGATGAGTCGGAGGCATTAAAATCATTCGAAGCAGAATGTTGTTTATGAAACTATACGTTAAACGGTTGGTCACCCTCGGTCAACAGATTGCGCTCACACTTTGTTTGAACTTGCACGACGAGCCGAGCTCCCATTTTTGGTCAAGATGTAACATGTTTAATCACCGTATTATTTATCCTCGGTCATTAGGAAACTTAATAAAGTTCTTCTCTGAGCGGTAACTCTTAGTAAGAAATGACGCTGCAATGCAAGCACGCACAGCGTGTCTAGCGGAGGATGCGGTGGGGGAATTTTCAAGGGCATGAAGGTGGACTCAGATCTTTTTTACTCAATTAACAGGCATAAATCAAACCTTTATGGATTCTAATTCTTCTCCAAGGGCTGAGACACGTTAAATCTTCCACTGTCATCTACATTATATTATTGAGCTGAGTCTACATAATTGCTTCTAATATTCTGTGCGGGGTATTTGGCTAAAGTGATAAGGATTTAATGAGCGTCGGGCAGAGAGGGAGACCTAGAAAAAACTTTATTATTGTTTTGGTTTAGTTAAATGTATAGGCTCTACATTATAAAAACTCTAGAGCTTTTTAAAATTATCTTCTTGTTGATCTGCGCCATATAAATAATTTCTTAGTAATTCTTACTTAGTAAGTAATTTCTTGTAATTACTTAGTAATCTTTACGTTTGCCAAAATATATATATTGTTAAGAAAGATTACATTTACTTAAAATACACTCATCCCCCCCACTTTATTGAATGTGGCCGGAGTGTAGAGCAGGAAAAGGTCCCTAAAAGCAACATAAAACAAAGATAAATAAATAAAAAATGTTATTAAATTAAATAAGCTTTTGGGCGGCACAATGGCTTAGTAGTGTTAGCATGTTCTTCTCTCAGCGCTAGGGATTCCCGGTTCAAATCCCAATCTGGGTGGAGTTTCTATGTTCTCCACGTGTCCATGTGGGTTCCTTCCGGGTTCTCTGGTTTCCTTTCACAGTCCAAAAACATCTCCAAAATTGCCCCATATAAAGTGTTTTTGTGTGTCTGTGTGAGTGAGTGTGGGCCCAGCAATCGATTCACACCCTGTCCTGGGTGTATCTGCCCAGTGCCGTTCTTCCCTGGATGGGCATGAAGAACCCCCCTGCCCCTCCACACAACCCTAGTAGAGGATAAAGTGGAAGATAATAGACGGATGAAAATTACAGTCAATTAACCTTGAATCCATGTTTTTGAAGTGTGGAAGAGAACCAGAGGACCCAGAGAACGGAACACGGGTCATTTAGCAGGTACTTTTATCCAAAGCGACTTACAAGGTGAGCACAGGGTTAATCACAACATCCCTGGAGCAATGAGGGTTAAGGGTCTTGCTCAAGGACCCACATTGATAACTTTAGTGGACCTGGGATTTAAACCCACAACCTTCAGATTGATAGCCCAACACACTAACCACTGACCCTAACCTTGCCCAAGAATTCTACCAAGATCAGGATGGGCAAGGTAGCCAGTGGTTAATGTGTTAGGCTATCAATCTGAAGGTTGAGGGTTCAAACCCCAGGTCCACTGAGCAAGACTCTTAACCCTCATTGCTGCAGGGATGTTGTGATTAACCCTGTGCTCACCTCGTAAGTCTCTTTGGATAAAAGCGTCTGCTAAATGACCAAATGTAATGTAAATGTATTCAAACCTGTATCCCTAACACCCAGGACAGGACGGTAATCTATCGCTGGGCACACACTCACACACACACACACACACAAACACTACTATATGGGGCAATTAAGTGCATTAAATTTACCTTGAATCTATGGTTTTGGACTGTGAGAGGAAACTGTAGAATCCGAAGGAAACGCACACGGACAAGAGAACATGGAAACTCTAGCCCAATTTGAGATTCGAACCTGGCTCCCCAGCGTCAAGAGGCGAACGTACTAACCACTAAGCCACCGTGCCAGACTGGGACAATGATTATCGTAATATTGTTTTTTTTGGAAACCACCATGGACAAGGCAGTAATGTTCTAATGTCCCAACAAGAAATATCCTTTTATTATTTACCTCTCTATAAAGCACTTCATGCATAGCAACTGCTTAAAATTACACTCTGTGTGGTGCTTCTCCTGGGCAAGTCCCATCTTGCAACCCAAGTCAATTTGTGAAATATGGAAGGACAATATTATGGGATAATTATGGCACTGAGCCCAGGTGGCGGTAAACATGAATGGATCCTTCCAAAAGCCTCGTATTAGAGACCGGAGTGCTTTCTCTTTTCATCCCTTAGATGTGCAAGGAATGTGGTAATGACACTCAGTCAAATATGCTCGCAGGAACAGTGAGCACATCAATGCCAAGCTGTGAATACAGTGATGTGCTAGCTTTTCCACTTAATGCTGCAAAAACTATAATTTTCAAACCAGGGAGCAAAATAATGGTCGGATTATGGAGGCAAAACAGCCTTGTCTGCAGCATAAAGCTTTTGATAAGTATACATGCATTATTACTCTGCATTGAATCCTAAGTAAAATATTGTTGGAATTCATACGAGTGCACTTGTAATACAGGAAATGATTAAAAATGACCTTTAGATGTTAAACATGGACTTATACAGTGTAAAATAATGCATCGGTTTCATTTTACTAAATTCAGACTCTCTAAGATACATAAAAATATAGACCCCATATGTGACAGGTGCCATCAGGCCCCAGCAGACCATGTTCACACATTTTGGTCCTGCACATCTCTGTTTCCATTTTGGTCTGAGATGTTCTAAACTTTATCAGAGATTGTAGGTAAGCCAGTTGAGCCTAATGCTTTAACAGCTTTATTTGGGGTAACCTCATTAGCATCTGTTTCATCTTCATCGGCTGATTTCATATCCTTTGTCACTCTCCTTTCCAAACGGCTAATACTTCTCAAATGGAAGTCACTTATACCTCCTTGATATACACATTGGATTACAGACATTTTTCATGTCTTAAAACTAGAGAAGGTCAGGTACAGTATATTAAGACTGGCTCATTAAAGAAATTCCAAAAAGTTTGGGACCCTTTCTTGGACTATGTTACCAAAATTTCCACTCTGGACTGCCCTTAATCAGCAGAGATTTTATTGTTTACCTTTCCCTGTGATTTCTTTCTAGTCTTCATATTGTACTATAAAGAACATTGGTCTACTATCTTTTATTTCTTTCTTTATTTTTTTTAAATATTTTTTATTATTTTTTGTTTATTATTTTATGTTATTGGTTATTATAAGCTTGTGTGTTGTCTTTATTTTTTTATGTAATTATTATAATACCCCTAATCATTATTTGTTTATGTATATATGTCTTTTGTGTTGTGGTTTAATGTTTAAAAACAATAAAAAGATTATTAAAAAAATAATAATAATAATAATAACCTTTAGATTAATGGTTTAAACATGGTTTGTTTGTAATGTGTGTGTTTGTCTGTGTGTGTGTGCCCAGCGATAAACTGGTGCCTTGTCCTGGGTGTATCTGCCCAGCACCTGAAACTTTCCCCCCTGGATGTGCAGGGTGGAACCCCCCATGGTTCTAGTAGAGGATTAATGGGAGATAATAAATAAAGGAATGAGTATAACAGTAAATAATGCTATAGTGGACAGAAATCAAAGTGGCTATGACACCATAAAAATGTACGCTTTCAAATCTAATGTTAATTAAAGGGCAATGAATAAATAACATCTTTTTATTTAATTATTGTATTGAATTCCGTTTATAGAGGGATACATATTATGGTTATATCATTAAAATGAGTTTAGAAGTGTGTGCTTGTAAATTTATGAAGCATGTTTCAACAATGTCCTTATGCTTTGTCTTGCCCTTGCCTCAGACCCATAAAGGATTTAAGGGTTTAAAAAGAAATCTGATTTCGTAGAACGTTTACTGACTTAGTAACATCCACCAACATGCTTAATTAGTTTACCACTAATAATGACTTTAATGAACAGAAATCTGAAAGTTTATGACTCCTATCAAGTGCCAAACCTCACTTATACTGTTATATATTTGGTGAGCGGGTGCCAAATATTCCCAACGTTTGGGCGTATAATATACTAAATGAATGCCATCGTAAAACAAATTTCTTCAGGATCAATTAAAAGTATAACTTATGTCTTCTGACAATGTAATTGTATCAAATAACATTTAAAAGGTAATTATATTGCCATTTAAGAAGAAAACAAACTATTAAAATATGAGGGCAGAGAAAAGTGTGTAAAAACAGCAAGCTATTGAAAGGATTATGTCTACTTGACGACAACATAATTAATTCACTAACCTTTTTCATCACCTTCAGCTTTATACAGTGAGGGACGGGAATGCGGAAAATCGTCGACAACCCACTTGAAAGAAGAAAAAAAAAACATTTAGGATATTGTGACAAAGTTTAGGATGAGACAGCTGTCCTGATTTGTTAGATGAGAGATAAATACAGCATTATTTAATCACAATAAGGATGTGTTGGGGAAAAAGGCAAAATAAAAGTCAAAAGAATTAGCTGAAACACCTCCTTTGTGCTCCACTTATTGTCCATGTCCTCAATTCCACTTCCTGTAAAGCAGGACTTTGTAGTTCTCCAGTTCCAGACTGTAGTCCATCTGTTTTAGTTCTACAGTACATACTGTGTACGTCCCCTTTACTCTGTTCTAATGGTCAGAACCCCAATAGTACCACCACAGAGCAGGGGCTATTAGGTTGGTGCATTATTCCTATCCCAGCAGTGTTACTAAGGTGTTTAAATGAAACTCCAGCAGCACTGCTGCACTAAAACCCCCTCACCACATCAGTGTCACTGCAGAACTGACCATAAACAATCCACCACCCAAATTAGACCTGTTCTGTGATGCTCCTGACCAACAGAGAACAGAGAACCAACAGGGGACTAACAACAACAAAGAACACAGATGGACTACAGTCTGTATGTAAAACTACAAAGTCCATCTATATGATAAGTGGAGGAAACAGATAATGGAGCAAGAAGCCGGTGGCATGGTGACATAGTGGTTAACACGTCTGCCTCTTAGTGCTGGCGTTGCAGGTTCGAATCCCGATCTGGGTGGAGTTTCCATGTTGTCTTGTGGGTTTTTTCCAGATTCTCCGGGTTTCCTCGAACAGTCCAAAAACATGGATTCAAGGTATATTGGCTGCACTTAAATTGCCCCTATATAGAGTGTGTGTATGTGATCAGTGACCGATTGACACCCTGTCCTGGGTGCCCAGCACCTGAAACTTTCTCCCCTAGATGGGCATGGGGAATAAAATGTTAGACTGGTACTGTATGTAGTAAGATGTCATGATTTTTACATTGTTATATTAGTATTTCTACTACTTTCATCACTGTCCTCGAACGAGACCGCATAAAACTGATAACTATATTAAAATATCTGTATTTTTGAATATTTATTTATTAAACAAATCTAATTTTTCACTAAGAAATTGTAAGGCTGGATCACTTAGCATCTTCAAAAAAAAACAAACTTAAAACACATTGCAATAAAAAAGACAGAGACTGATCAGGTTTGATTATACTATAGTGCAGCTGGTTTCATCTTAACTATGGACTTGTGTTTTTCTTCCATTTGCAAGTCGCTTTGGTTAAATGACTAAACGTAAAATGTAAATGTGATTATTGTGTACAGTGTCTAAAAGTTATAATAGTTTTATTTGTTTATTTTAAGTTGTTTTTTAACCTACCCCATATCCTAACATAATTACGAAAACACCGTCACTTACTGTGGAACTAACTAGATTATTTTATTTTATTTTTTATTTTTTTACAAATAACAGTATTGATACTAACAACAACAAGAACAACAACTGGAGAAGAAGAGTTTGTGAATTGTTGGCTTTTCAAAATATTTGGTTGCTATGTTGTTGTTAGGTTGTTGTCAAGGTATCCCAAGGTATTGTATGTGAGCTGGGAATTGTGTGTGAATGTAGCAATTGTGTGGGGAGTTTATCACTCTTTGTGGGTCTATGTTTGGTGTGTGGTATATAGTGTGTGTGTGTGGTTTACAGCCCATGATTTTTATGAGTGTGTGTGTATAGTGTGTGATGAATAGTGTATGAGTGTTTCACTATGCTGTGTTTGAAAATCAAAATGTGTTTAGTGTTGTACGTATTATGTAGTCGGGTCTAAAGTCCACAATGTGGTGTGAACTGTACAGTTTGTGGTGTGTTTGTGTATTTGTGGTCAATTTTATATATTGATTTACAATTCAGGAGAAACAAAAATATTTTGACCCAATCCTGTTGAATGAACTTTCACTTGGTCAATCCATCCATTATATTACGCTTTATCCTCTACTAGGGTCGTGAGGGGGCCCATCCAAGGGAGAACGTTTCAGGCGCTGGGCAAATACACCCAGGACAGGGTGCCAATCTATCACTGGTCACACACTCACACAGACAAACACACTCTATATGGGGCAATTTGGAGAATTCAATTGACCTTGATCCATGTTTTTGGACTGTGGGAGGAAACCAGAGAACACGGAGGAAACCCATGTGGACATGGGGAGAACATGGAAACTCCACCCAGATTGGGATTCGAACCGGGAATCCCCAGCGCTGAGAGGAGAACATGCTAACCACCAAGCCACCTTGCCACATGGCTTATCCATAGTTCACATAACTTTGGCCCTTAAGATAACATGAGTTAAGATGAGATACGATAAGACATGCCTTTATTTGTGTGAGATGTATTATAAAAAATGTAAGATATTTATTAATCCATGATCTATCTCTGGGAACACTCACTCCCACATACACACACAAACACATACTATATGGGGCAATTTAGAGCATTCAATTTACTTTGAATCCATGTTTTTCGACTGTGGGAAAAAAACGGAGAATCCGGAGGGAACCCATGCAGACACATGGAAAACATGGAAACCCAGATTAGGATTTGGACCTGGATCCCCAGCACTGAGAGGCAAACGGGCTAAGCACTAAGCCACACAACTTAAGATATGTAACATTAAACCATTTTATATTTAATTTTGTAAAAGGGGTTTACAAACTATCACATGCCACTGTATAACCGCATATCATTAAAATATTAATATTATATATATATATATATATATATATATATATATATATATATATATATATATATATATATATATTATAATATACATTGTTCAAAATAAACTAAATAACAGTATTGTTGAAATTCTTGAAAAACAAGAGACAGAACAGTTTAATGCTGAAGATCAAATCCAGACCAAGACAACAACCAACATAATAAAAACAATTCAACTTTAAAAAAATAACGCTATGAAATCTTCATCAAACAATTACAAAGTTTGGAACCTACCTTGTTTACAGCTAATAGAGTTAGTTAGTGAAGTCTTTCCATGATGCACAGCCATGAAGCTTTTGGACGAACAGGAATGGTATCTCTTGTGAGAGCTTTCAAGGTGATATCCCAGGGTTCTTTTAATAAAACCATAATAAAAGGTTCTTCATAGAAGTCTGCAGATGTTTCTCCAGGAACCAGACTTTTGACAATCACAGAGCAAAACACATTGTTTTCGTTAGGGTGCCCTCCAGCTGTTTGGAGGTGCCAGAATAGGTATAGTGCAGTGGGGAATGTATTTAAATTTAAAAAAATAGTTTAATTTACTTATTTTTAAGTAGTTTTTTTATACCTCAAGGTGCAGTGGGGGGGGGGGTTAAACATATTGCAGAAATGTAAAAATCATACAGTTTGTTAACCCTATTATAACTTATGTTATTCTTTCAGCAACACAGTTATGAATTAATGCTGACATTGCATTTTAACCTAAAGTTAGGAGTTTCCATGTTCGCCCCTTGTCCGCGTGGGTTTCCTCCGACAGTCCAAAAACATGGATCAAGGTCAATTAAATTCTCCAAATTGCCCAATATAGAGTGTGTAGGTGTGTGCGTGTGTGTGTGAGTGAGTGAGCGTGTACCCAGTAATAGATTGTCGTCCTGTCCTGGGTGTATCTGCCCAGCGCCTGAAATGTTCTCCCTTGGATGGGCATGGGGAACCCCCCCCCCACGACCCTAGTAGAGAATAAAGAGGTAAATAATGGATGGATAAATCCTCTACTCAGGTCACAGGGTGGGGTTCCCCAAGCCCTTCCTGGGGAGAATGTTTCAGGGGGTGGGCAGATGCACCCAGGCCAGGGGGGTCAATCTATTTCTGGGCACAGTCACTTACACACACACACACACACACACACACACACAGATTACACAGGGGCAATATAGAGCATTACATTTACCTTGAACCCATGTTTTTTGGTTGTGAAAGGCAACCGGAGAACACAGAGGGAATCAACACGGACACAGGGAGAACATGGAAACTCCACCCAGATTGGGACTCGAACCTGGATCCCCAGTGCTGAGAAGCCAACGTGCTAAGCACTAAGCCACCATGCTACCCTCTGATTTTACCCCAGTTAATTCATAAAGTGTGAATCCAAGCAACCCTATATAGGACCCCCCCTTCTTTAGGTCTCCGCCTGTCACCCTTTCCAACGTTTTATTATACTCATCCATAACTGATCATCATCGGGACTACTTTCCATGTAGGTGTAAAATGTTCCAGTGCATACTGAAGGTGACAGCTTCATGAGTACAATGGAACCACACTATCTACAGACAGCAGGGATGTCATCCTGATGTCATCATACTGGACACCCTCCACCCCCAACTGCAACTTGGAGACAGGGCACAGTCCTATTTGAGTCCAACACCAACAAAGTCTGAGACAGACTTAGTGTCAGGAACTTAGAAGGTTCCCAGTGTTTTTCTACGCGGACGCAATGGTTACCACAGGAACCATTTTTCTTCAGCATTCTCACTGTATACCTTAATGTACATGGCTGTAGGTCTTCTTTAAATGTACAAAAGCCATGTGAACTGTTTGTTAAACAATACCAGTATATTTGCAAGGGTTTAAAACTACCCATTTTTTCATGGCTAGGATGGAATCCACATTGTTCCTTTTGGACCTGAGATTTGACAATCAGCCAGTCTCCTTTCCAGAACTCCAGTAAGCTATTTAAATAATTGAAGCACAATCTGCACTTCCCCAGGGAACCACTACGTCTCTCTATGTCTTCAATAGCACTGTCCAGGACATCCACTGAACATTGAGGATACGTAGCTATGATAGCTCAACAACATTTAGAGCCTTCAGTATCTCGAAACTGATTTAATATGAAGCAGATTGGCATGTTTGCTTCTCAGGCTGGGGATCCAGGTTTAAATCTGGATGGAGTTTCCATGTTTCCCCCGTGATTTGAGATAAAATGAATACTCTAAATTGGGATTCGAACTGGAAATCCCTAGTGCTAAGAGGAGAACATGCTAACCCCTAAACCACGATGACACCCAACACACTATATGGGGCAATTTAGAGTATTTACCTCAAATCCATGTTTTTGGACTGTGGGAGGAAACCAGAGAACCCAGAGGAAACCCACAAGGACACGGGGCAAACATGGAAACTCCATCCAGATTGGGATTCAAACCTGGATCCCCAGCCTAAGAAGCAAACATACCAATCTGTCGCAGGGCAGATACACCCAGAACAGGATGCCAATCTATCACTGGGCACACACTCACTCACACACACACATACACACACACACACACACACACACACACACACACACACTATATGGTGCAAATGAGACTAATTTAATTGACCTTGAATCCATGTTTTTGGACTGTGGAAGAAAACTGTAGAACCTGGAGGAAACCCAAGTGGACACGAGGAAGACATGGAGACTTCACCCAGATTGAGATTTGAACCTGGATCCCTGGCGCTGAGAGGAGAACATGCTAATCACTAAGCCACCGTGCAACCCCAGGAATTTTATGCATCTATAAAAATGTCTAGCACTTATATAAGCAATAAAGATAATTCTTGACATCAGTTTTGTTTAATTTATCTGTGTATTTGAACTTATCCATCTTCTCTTTTAAGCTGTAGTCCCGTTTTAAGGTGGTGGTCCAAATTCTTCAGTGAGAAGGCAAAGTACATGTGCTAGCTGAGCACACTTCTTAAACTGTTTCTTATGTGTTGTTAACAGTGGACTCAGGGAATGTCAGAAAACAATGTGGTAAATGATAATTGCTAGTTTAGTTGGTGTCAGTTTAGTCTAAAGTAACATCTGTGACCCGGCCTACTGACAGCACTGTATGGAGTCAGATTATTAGCATAATAACCCTGCTTACGTGGCTTTGTATTTTAGACTAACAACACCAACTGAGCAGTGTTTCACTTTTGAGTACCTGCCGAGCTCTTTTCAGAAAACAGGTTCGAACAAGTAAAAAGGACATGGATACTTGGAACCAGAACTCTGCTCATCTCAGTGCCAAAAGATCCTCTTTTAAGCTGAACTAACCTCTTTGTACTATTCTCAAAGACAAAAAGTATCTTCTGTACAGTCTTATCCAACAATCTGAGCTGTTTTTTTTTTAAAGTATGTTTTGATGATCAATACATCAACCATCTACTTATTGCTTATTGATAATAATTAAATAATTCATTTGTTATCTTCTAGGATTGTGGAGGAGTTCCCCATGCCCATCCAGGGGAGAATGTTTTAGGCGCTGAGCAGATACACCCAGGACAGGATGTCAATATATCACTGGGCACACACTCACACACACACACACACACACACAAACACACTCTATATGGGGCAATTTGGAGAATTCAATTGACCTTAATCCATGTTTTTTGGACTTTGGGAGGAATCTGGCAAACCCGAAGGAAACCCACACGGACATGGGGAGAACATGGAAACTCCAGATGGGGATTCGAACCCTTCATATCCATCTATCCATTATCTTCCACTTTATCCTCTACTAGGGTCGCGGATACACCCAGGACAGGACGCCAATCTATTGTTGGACATACTCCCTCACACAAACACACATACAAACACACACTTTATGGGGCAATTTAGAGCATTCCCTTTACTTTAATTCCATGTTTTGGGACTGAGGGAGGAAACCAGTGAACCGAGGAACCCCATGTGCACACGGGGAGAATGTAGAGACTCCATTTAGATTGGGATTTGAATGAGAGGCAAACATGGTAACCGCTAAGCCACAATGCTGCCCCAAATTGACAAAAAATAAATATAAAATTTATTGGCCATGGATGGTTTAGTGGTTAGCATGTTCTCCTCTCAGCGATGGGGATCCAGGTTCAAATGCCAATCTGGGTGGAGTTTCCATGTTCTCCCCATGTCCACATTGGGTTCCTCGGTTCTTGGGTGTCCTCCCACAGTACAAAAACATGGATTTAAGGTAAAGTGAATGCTCTAAATTACCCCTTCTACTGTGTACGATTGTGTGTGTCTGTGTGAATGAGAGTACCCAGCAATAGATTGGCGCACTTTCCTGGGTGTATCTGCCCCACACCTGAAATGTTTACCCCTTGTATGGGTATGAGGACCCCCCCTCCAGTAGTACAGGACTAAGTGGAAGGATAAATGAATTAAATTCAAACTCTACTGTATAACATGCAGTAATTATAAGTGATGCATTACTTTTGTCCTAAAGATTTTGGTAAGAAATTCAACTTTTGGCAAGTATCCAAGCAACAATAATTACTTTGGATATTTGTAATAATTAAAATTGGCTTAGTGTTTAGCATGTTCTCCTCTCAGCACTATGGATTCCCGGTTTGAATCCCAATCTGGGTGGAGTTTCCATGTTCTCTCCGTTCTCCCCTGGATGGACATGCGGAACCCGCCCGTGACCCTAATACAGGATAAAGCGGAAGATAATGGATGGATGATAAATTAGGAATCCAGACATGTTTGTTGTGGTGATAATTTGCACCATGGAAATGAGGGAGGAATTATTTATTACCTTATTAATTATTTTATTTGTAGTTTTTGTTTATTCCATGCTTATAGGTTTGTTTTTGGACCATTGTTGATGTAATATTTAGCAACTTGGGCTTTGGCGCTTTTTGGCCAGGAGTGCATGTTGTATGTGAAAGCTTCAGGTTTATGAAAGACCTTTTCAGTGAAAGGAGCACAATGCCTCAGTGGATGGCTTGGGTAACGGGCTTGGCAATCACCTTTCATTTTATGTGTCTGTGTGTCTGATGCTCTGACAACGCTGGCAGGGTAAGAAAGAGAGCGCTAAAGATCAAACCTTTTTTTTTAAAGCTCTCTAATGCAATTATTCTCTGTCACTTTTGCTCAGGTTGCAGTTTAGAATGGGGTGTCATTAGAGACAAGAGAGGGAGAGAGAAGAAAAAAGCTTTGTATGGCTGAAAGATCACCTGTTATAATGGCCTGCGAACTGTTAAAAGTAAAGATAATATTATTTATTTATATATGATGTTATAGAGGTGACGGGCGGCACAGTGGCTTAGTGGTTAGCATGTTCTCCTTTCAGTGCTGGGGATTCAGGTTCGAATTTCAATCTGGTGGAGTTTCCATGTTCTCCCTGTGTCTTCTTGGGTTTCATCCGGGTTCTCCGGTTTCCTCCCACAGTCCAAAAAACATGGATCAAGGTCAACTGAATTCTCTAAATTGCCCCATATAGAGTGTGTTTGTGTGAGTGAGTGTGTGACCAGTGATAGATTGGCGCTCTGTCCTGGGTGTATCTGCCCAGCGCCCTCCCCTGGATGGGCATGAGGAGTTTATTTTTTATTGTCAGTTCTGCAGTGACACTGATGTGGTGAGGGGGTTTTAGTGCAGCAGTGCTGCTGTAGGTTCATTTAAACACCTCAGTGACACTGCTGGGATAGGAATAATGCACCAAGCAAATAATCCCTGCTCTGTGGTGGTACTATTGGGGTTCTGAACATCACAGAACAGGTCTAATTTGGGTGGTGGATTGTTTATTGTCAGTTCTGCAGTGATACTGATGTGGTGAGGGGGTTTTTATCTATGTGGGTGAAAGTTTTTAACCCCCTTTTTGCAAAATATAAAATAATCCAAAATTACATATCTCTATTACATTGGGCTGGCATGGTGGTTAGCACATTCCCCTCTCAGAGCTGGTGATCCAGGTTCGAATCCCAATCTGGGTAGAGTTTCCATGTTCTCCGCATGTCTGTGTGGGTTTCCTCCGGGTTCTCCGGTTTCCTCCCACAGTCCAAAAACATAGATTCAAAGTAAATCAATGTAGTGTAGTTACTGGGAGAGTGTGTGCCCAGCCATAGATCGGTACCCTATCCTGGGTGTATCTGCCCATCACCCAAAACGTTCTATCTTGCATAGGCATGAGGAACCCCCCTGCGGTGCTTATATAGGATAAACGGAAGGGAATGAATGAATGAATGAATGAACTTAATAGTGAAAACTAAAGGTTAAAGTGTATTCATTGTGTTACTGTCTTCAGTTTGTAAGTCATTTGTACAAACTTAATTTGCATCTGATGCTAAGCCATGGATTTCCATTTCCCAGGCTATTTAGTCACTGCTTATTGTTGTCTCCCCCCCATCGTTGTTTGGACAGCTTGAGGCATCTTCCAGAATGGAAGGTTTATTTTTAGACTGTTTTTTCTATTCCAAATACTTAAAACTTTGAATCTAGTTACAACTGCTTGCCTAACATATTTATACATTTTGATTGCTTAAAACACAAATCCAAATGAATCTGATTTGGTAGTATTTCATTTGGTCATAAATCACGATGCTGTATTAGGTAAATGATCTGGCATATAGTTTTAATGCGAGTCTCACCCCTCAGTCTGTGTCACCGGTTCAACACTAGGTCAGAGGTTTGAGTCCATGTCATCCTCCTCTCGGAAAAACACAGCTGGGCTTCTTGTTTTGGTGGGGTGTGGGTGGGGTGGGGTTTGGTGTGCAGGAGGGAACTAATGCGAGTGAGGATAAGAAAGGGTGGTTAGGGGGTATGTTAAATGATAATTACAAAGCACGTCCTGCTGGATGTTTGCTGAAGATGGTTTAAATTCCTGTTGCTTCTTGTACGATGCAGCAGCCTCCAACTAGTAGAGCTTTTAAATGTTCTTTTGGTATTAAAGGAAATTTAAGGACACAACACTTGAAACATCGCATGGCATCAATGGATTATGCAATTGGGAGGTTTTTGAGGCTACAACAGCTTTCATCTGTTTCAAAAGATTTTCTATCAGAACTTAAAACAAAGTTAAAGAATTCGCTTCAGTTTTGTGTCAAAAGCATTAATAGACTTGGGAGGTGGTGAGGAGCTATTCAGCAGTCCTTAGAAGAAAAGTAATTGCAGGCAATTTTTTATAGCGGGACCAGAGCAAACAATAAAATGAACAATGAGCAGTCTTTTCATTTGGCGATTCATTGTAGCATGCATACTCAGTAGCAGCTTTGTGGTGTGCAAAAGGAAGTGAAAGTGCATGAGGTTAAGAAATTGTGGTTAGTGGGAATGTGAAATGTTAATTACAAAGCACATCCTAGTTGATGGTTTTTAAATATGTTCATAATTTCTGTTCACATTGAATTCTTATGCTTGTGGCCACCTTAAATAAGTGGTGCTTGTTTTGTTCTCTCATTTGTATATACACATATATACGGATATAAATTTATACATGCACACACACACACAAATATATATATATATATATATATATATATATATATATATATATATATATATATATATATATATATATATATATATATATATATATATCCCCCCCCCCCCCCCCCCCCCCCCCCCCCCCCCCCCCCCCCCCCCCCCCCCCCCCCCCCCCCCCCCCCCCCCCCCCCCCCCCCCCCCCCCCCCCCCCCCCAATTTGGAGAATTTAATTGACTTGATCCATGGATTCGAACTGGGAATCCCTAGCACTGAGAGATAAACATGCTGACCACTAAGCCACCGTGCCACCTTTACACACACACACACACACACACACACACACACCCACACACACACCCACACACACATAAATCTCAGGAATATTCAACATTGATTTCTAGTTACTGGGTAACTGAAGAAGTTATAAGCATTACAAGCAAGTAGCTTATAAGCATGTGAGAGGATGGAGGAGAGCCAAGATGAAAAATCACATTTTAAAAGCATTAAATTACAAAAAATATTTTTAATTTAACAGAAAATAAATTAAAAGCTAATTATTAATATTTTATTATTGTGTGTATTTCAGCGTGGATGTGGGTGGAGGTTTCTCATTAGACATTTGTAGTGAAATAGATGATCCCAGTACAAACAAACCCTAATCCAACTAAATCTATGCAACAAAAGTTTATACAGATTAAAGGTTATTACAACAACTGCTTATTCATTCTTGATTTATTTACTATGAGAAATTATGAATGTCCTGATTTTCCTGGAACTACAAAGACAACTTTTAATTATATTTTTATATGGTGATTTAAATCCCGATGTTTAGCCTCACTTGCTGTCTTTTCCACATTGCGATATGCTTAAGAATTGTTTTATTGACTGTAGCCCAAGCTCACTATTAAACATCTGCAGTTCAATTAAGTCCAAATGAACTACTGACCTCATCATTTAGCTGATACAATTACAGTTCTGGCAGGCAGACAAACATACTTTCAGAGCAAGTAATGCTTTCCTTGGTAACTACCTTCCAGCTACTTTTTCATTCTGCAGATGACATTTGTCACTGGACTTGGTCAACATCATGATCTAATACCGACAGGTTTTTTTTATAACAAAAAAGTTTGTTTTGTGAGACAAATGTTAATGAACCTAACATATAAAAAAAAAAAAAAAAAAAAAAAAAATATATATATATATATATATATATATATATATATATATATATATATATATATATAAATACACACACGTGCCGCATAAATATGGATTATATACTACACACACACACATGATGTGTATGAGATTTGTTATATATGTATGCACGCAAACACACACACACACACACACAACATATATATATATGTTGTGTATGTATTTTGTATGAGTATATGTATATACTTTATAATCTATATGTATGTATATATATACACATATATTGTTCACTTTTGGTTATATATATATATATATATATATATATATATATATATATATATATATATATATATATAAATATAAAGTAGGTCATTACATTAATTTACATGTAAATGACCTACTGTTAATTGGTCATTTACATTTAATTAGTGCTAATTAAATACTACACAAAAATCACACAAACTGAGGAAAAGCAACAATACAAACCTTCCAAGTTGCTTGACTGTGTTGCGGTGTGCGTGTGTGGATGAGTATGTGTTGGGTTAGGCCCCCAAAACCCATGTATCTAAGCTCAAAGAAGGCAATAATTCTTAGCTGCTCAGGCATTCTTACAAAGATAAAGCTGCTTGTCACATTTTTCTCCTGGGCTATAGTGGCTTCTATTCAGTCTCTGGGCCAAAGCGGGCCATTTCCACCCCTTTCCGGCCTTGTTTGCATTCAAATGTGTAAGAAAAACCCAAAGGTGACTTTCCCTCGCAGCTGTGCGGAAAACTGGATTAGGAAGAAGTGACTGGATGCTGCCACCGAGATGCCATGCATGAGTGTGCATTTGTGAAGACAGAGGCCTCTTTTAGCTCTTTTAGTGTTTGTGACAAAACATTAGAGACTTGCTGGGCCTTTCAGACTTGCAGTTCCCAATGGCAGGCCGCCAAAAATGGTGATCTCTTTCCCTTTCCAACAATGCTCCTCTTGCAAACTCGAGGCTATATTTATATGCTTTTAATTTAATCTCCTGTACCAGATGAGTAATTATATAGTTAGCAATGAAATTCTGACGAATGTATTAGTGGATCGTATTTTAATTACAGTTTAACGAGCCACAATCTACTTGGAAAAAGCATTGGGCCTTTTTGTATGTTGTCTGCACAAATAGTCAAATATGTACCTGGGTTGACATCTAACTCGACTTATACCTTAAACTCTAATTGTTCTGATTTGTGGCTAAAATAGTTTTCAAAGTCTTTCTGTTAATATTCAATCGAAAAAGGATCATTTAATTCATCCATCCATCCATTATCTTCCAATTAATCCTCTATTAGGATCACCGTGGGTTCCCATGCCCATCTAGGGGAGAACGTTTAGGGCATTGGGCAGATACACACAAGACAGGGTGCCAATCTAGCGCTGGGCATACTCACTCACACACTATATATGGCCAACCGAACTGATGACTTATTCTTACACTTATACTTAATATTTAATATTCATTATTGATGACACAATTTAGCCTTTGGGATGCATGGCTGTGTGTTCACCCTGAAATTAACTGGTAACTCCCACAGAAATGAAGTATTACTTTGTATGGTGGTTTAATCTCATCACTTTAGTGACCATGTTGTGGTTGTGGTTTGTTGATGTGTGCTGCACTGGTTTAAAACCAGCGTTTAAGCACTGTGCTCTCCATCAGCCACATTTAGCTTATTATTCTATTTTGTAGACGTTAACCCAGACACAATAGCTCATCTGTTGTGGCCGAGTTTGTCTTAGTCATTCTTTAATCCTTTGTCAGAGCTCACAAGACACAGGAGTCTAACGACTATGCAATTTTGGTTTTGGGATAATCCTCGTTCAGTAGAGTCAGTGAAGTGTCTTATCCATTCATACCAGTACAACACACACAAAACACGAGCACTACATTCCTGTCACTGCACTATCTAAAAAAATCCATCCATCCACTATCTTCCGCTTTATTCTATATTAGGGTCGCAAGGGGGGGGGTTTCCCCATGCCCATCCAGAGGAGAACGTTTCGGGCGCTGGGCAGATACACCCAGGACAGGGCGCCAATCTATCGCTGGGCACACTCACACAGACACACTCTATATGGGGCAATTTGGAAAACTCACTTGACTTGATCCATGTTTTTGGACTGTGGGAGGAAACCGAAGAACCTGGAGGAAACCCACGCGGACATGGGGAGAACATGGAAACTCCACCCAGATGGGGATTCGAACCGGGAATCCCTAGCGCTGAGAGGAGAACGTGCTAACCACTAAACCACCGTGCCACCCTTGTTTTATTTCCATCCATCTATTCGTGCATTATCTTCCACTTTATCCAATATTAGGGTTGTGGTGGGGTTTCCCATGCCCATCCAGGGGAGAACGTCTCAGGCGCTGGGCAGATACACCCAAGACAGGGCGCCAATCTATCACTGGGCACATATTCACTCACAAATACACACTCTATATAGGGCAATTTGGAGAACTCAATTGACTTGATCCATGTTTTTGGACTGTGGAAAGAAACCGGAGAACCCGGAGGAAACCCACGCAGACACGTGGAGAACATGGAAACTCCACCCAGATAGGGATTCAAACCAGGAATCCCTAGCGCTGAGAGAAGAACATGCTAACCACTAAACCACTGTGCCGGCCTTGTTTTATTTCAATTTCCATAATTTCATTCCAATGTATTCATTGTAAATCATTCAGTAGACATATTAAGAAGTTAACACAGTTCAAGTTGAAGTATTATGATGCATAGACATGTTTGAGAGAGAAAAAAAACCCCAAAGAACTGTTGTGGTTCGGAACAGGTGGAAGCATGTAGCTCAGCAAACTATAATAGCTGCGTCTGAACGACAGGCTTAAACAGCGAAAAGTTATATTCACTCTGAATAGGAAGTGGGGTGAAGCAAAAATAGTGAAGACTAATTAATACAGACACTGTCGGCATTGCGAGTGTTGACAGAAGTGCTGCACTTCAGAGGGCACTGATGTAAGCTTCATTTACCACGCACCATTTCATAACCGACTGAAGGTTTATGGTGGGAAGATTAAAATGCACCCAACTTTCAGAGCAGATTCTCCAAGGTATAATCAACGGCTAGCAATGGCAGACAGATTTATTACTCTCAGGCCATGACTGTCTTTCATTACAACAGTTTAATATAATTAATGATTTGCTATATGTTTAATTTGCATCAACGTAAGGTGTTAGATGTGAAATGAGGTTATTATTTGCTACACACTTTCACTTACTTGGAGTTTCCATGTTTGCTCTGAGTTCCTCGCTTTCCTCCCACAGTCCAAACCCTAGATGGGCATGGGGAACCCCCCCACAACCCTATAGAAGACAAAAGCGAAAGATAATGGGTGGATGGATGGACTTTCATTTACTCATTCATATGCTTCATTAGTCATGTTCATATACACAGAACTGGATTAAAGCTGTAATCCATCCATTAGGTTCCACTTTATTCTATATTTGGGTCACAGGGGGGTTCCCCATGCCCATCCATGGGAGAACGTTTCGGGCGCTGGGCAGATACACCCAGGACAGGCTACCAACCTATCACTTACACAGACACAGACACAGACACACACACACACACACACACACACACACACACACTCTATATGGGGCAATTTGAAGAATTCAATTGACCTTAATCCATGTTTTTGGACTGTGGGAGGAAACCTCAGAACCTGGAGGAAACCCACGTGGACACGGGAAGAACATGGAAACTCCACACGGATTGGGATTCGAACCGGGTATCCCTAGTGCTGAGAGGAGAACATGCTAACCACTAAGCCACCGTGCCGCCCTAAGGGCGTAATAATAAGCTTAATTAAACTAAAAATATTAAATAATACAAAATAAAGTAAATTCATACTGCTTCAGAATACTTGTCATAAGCCTTTGTTAATGTCCATATATGTACATGCCCACACTTATAAAGTGTTATTAGAAAATGTCATAAGGCTTAATAACACAAGGTGGCATGATGCATTCTAAATGAGTTATTTTAACTGTTTATCAACTTATTATAGAGACCAGTGACATAAGGCCTTTTCCTGAAAATGACTTTATTAATGCTCATAACTGTTTATAAAAGCTCATAAGCTCTCTTTACAGGCATAAAATAAAGTGTTGTCATTAATTACGTCTTTCAAAGAGACTATCAGGTGCAGATGCGGTCGCACCTGGTGCCAATTATTTTCCTAGTGTTAAATGTCCATCCATCCATCCATTATCTTCCGCTTTATCCTCCACTAGGGTCGCATTGGGGTTCCCCATGCCCATCCAAGGGAAAACGTCTCCCCTGGATGGGCATGATACACCCAGGACAGGACGCCAATCTATCGCTGAACACACACTCACTCACTCAGACACGCACACAAACAATTGACTCAATTGACTTGATCCATGTTTTTGGACTGTGGGAGGAAACCGGAGAACCCGGAGGAAACCCACACAGACACGGGGAGAACATGGAAACTCCACCCAGATTGGGATTCGAAACAGGACTCCCAAGTGCTGAGAGGCGAACGTGCTGAGAGAAACAGTGCCGCCCACTAGTGTTAAATGTATTTAAAAGCAATTAGTGCCAGGAATCTTACACACTGTTGAATTGTATGTCCAATCACATGGTGTGGCATGTCCATGATCTTGCGTGTTTCCCTGTGCACCGAGCACACACCCAATTTCATTCTCGAGCCAGCTTCCCATCATAAGGTGGTGCATTCCTCAACAAGCATCAGAGCATCTCTCCCAGGCAGTGCTGCCTCTGGAGTGACTCGGATGGACAGGGACTCCCCCTTGTGTTTATGTACAGTTGGTGCAGTTACACACAGATTGGGTGGGTAGGTGCCCTTTACTTTTGTTATCTATTAAATGCAGGTATATATTTAAACAGAATGTAAACGTACTCCAAGGTCAATTTTGAGAAAACGTTGCATAGTGTTAGAAGTGGCATGCAACCCAAGGTATGGTTTTGGTCGTAGGGGTCTCGTGCCATCCAAGGTATTGCTTACTCCATACATGGTGGTAGGATTGGGAAATGCCCTTAATGATGTCTTCTTTGCTTTTGTTATGAGCATTTTCAAAGTATGATTTGTTTTTTGTGGTTTGTTATTTTATGTGCGGCACGGTGGCTAGGTATTATAGCATGCTCTCCTCTCAGCGCTAGGGATTCCCGGTTCGAATTCCAATCTGGGTGGAGTTTCCATGTTCTCCCCGTGTCCACGTGGGTTTCCTCCGGGTTCTCCGGTTTCCTCTCACAGTCCAAAAACATGGATCAAATCAATTGAGTTCTCGAAATTGCCCCATTTAGAGTGTGTTTGTTTGAGTGAGTGTGGGCCCAGTGATAGATTGGCACCCTGTCCTGGGTGTATCTGCCCAGCACCCGAGACGTACTCCCCTGGATGGGCATGGGGAACCCCCCAGGACCCTAGCAGAGGATAAAGCGGAAGATAATGGATGGATGGATATTTTTTCATGTGTTTGGTCTGATCTTGTTCTTAAACATTCCATCATACTGTCATGTTACATAGGGCTTGAACTTTATTAATAAATCAAGCCGACTCAGCTACATTTGCCACTTAACCATGTGTTTAAAATTAAAATGAGTAGTGGTATTTCATCCATTCATTAATTATCCTCTGCTTTATCATCTACTAGGGTCACGGGGCGGGTTCTTATGCCCATCCAAGGGAGTAGGTTTTCAGTGCTGGGCCCATCCAGGGGAGAACATTTCGGGCGCTGGGTAGATACACCCATGACAGAACGCCAATCTATCGCAGGGCAGACACTCACTCACTCACACAAACACACTCTGGGGCAATTTGGAGAACTCAATCGACTTGATCCATGTTTTTGGACTGTGGGAGTAAACCGGAGAACCTGGAGGAAACCCACGCGGACACGGGGAGAACATGGAAACTCCACCCAGATGGAGATTCGAACCGGGAATCCCTAGTGCTGAGAGGCGAACGTGCTAATCACTAAGCCAACGTGCCGCCCCTAGTGGTATTTGTTTTTTTGTAAAATATGCCTCTCTTAGGACGCATTAATAAGAACTAAGAACTTCTCATGTGGCCTCATGTTCAGCAGCTTATCTGCAGGCAGGTGAAAATACTGCAGGCAACTCAGAGTTGGCAGTAGCATCCACCCCAGTGTTCACTACTGTTCTCTCTTACCAGTATTCTCTGGGTTAAATTCATCAGTACTTGTTTTGAGATCTATAACATGCACCGCTTGGAAGTGAACGTGAGCATTACTCAAAATGAAGACATAATAAATGATAAAATGTATCAAAACCAACATAACATTATATTGCCCACTGTGAAATCCTGTCTCCGGTCCTTATTATGTGATGTTGACCAATGAGAGCACTCTTAAAACAAATATGTTGGAAATGAACAAATCTTTTGTGCATTGGTGAGGTCACCCAGCATGTGACAATAGATTTTTAAAGTGATATGCAAATCTGCTAATAAACATCCATCCATCCATTATCTCCAGCTTTATCCTCTATTAGGGTCGCGGTGGGGTTTCCCATGCCCATCCAGGGGAGAACGTCTTAGGCGCTGGGCAGATAGACCCAGGACGGGATGCCAATCTATCGCTGTGCACACACTCACTCACACAGACACACACACCCTATATGGGGCAATTTGGAGAATTCAGTTGACTTGATCCATGTTTTTGGACTGTGCGAGGAAATCGGAGAACCCGGAGGAAACCCACGCAGGGTTTTATTATTAAATATAATATAAATATCCATCCATCCATTATCTTCCGCTTTATCCTATATTAGGGTCGCGGGGGGTTCCCCATGCCCATCCAGGGGAGAATGTCTCTGGCGCTGGGCAGACACACCCAGAAGGGCGCCAATTTATCGCTGGGCTCACACTCACTCACACCAACATACTCTATATGGGGCAATTTGGAGAATTCAATTGACTTGATCCATGTTTTTGGACTGTGGGAAGAAACCGGAGAACCCGGAGGAAACCCATGCATGGTTTTAGTATTAAATATAATATAAATACAACATAAAAATGGGATTTCATTCCAAAGCAAATAATTCAGCCAGCCAATAAAGGCTTTCTTTACTTTATTACAGAGTTTAAAGCACTTAGTCGATTCTCAAGATATAATTATCTATCATGTTGGTATAGAGTCTTCTTATATGCTCATTCATTTTTACTTGACATATTATTGGCAGCAGATGTTATGGCAGCTAGAAAACTGTCAATGGGATAAATGTTGGGGCCTCAAAGTTTCCAGGCTTCTCGGATAGATTTGAAAAAAACTAAGCTCTTTCACCTGAGGGCAATTCCTGTCCGAGAATATTGTAGATCTCCTTTTACAGATTGTAGTAGGAGCTGTTGCATTTTTTTTGTGATGTCAGCGGAAAACATTTGGACTCTGGCAATATGTGTGTGATTTATGTGGGTTCATTTATTTGGCAGTTTGGACTCTGTCACAAATCAGGATGGAATTATTCAGCAATAAGGACAGTGAATTTTGGCAATCGATGTAACTGTAAATCTCTGAAACAGTAACATTACCAGAGTTAAAAAATAACATTTGTAAAGAGTGGGCTATGTTAATTTTTTTAAGTACACAGTGGGAGAAGAGAAGATTTCACTTTCTGCTGTTTGTATTTTTTAGGATACTTTCAATGCCCCTTTATACAAGCTTCAGTAATCACAATGCAGGTTTTACATACATGTGGGAGGAAAGAGAACACAACTATGTCATCCATCCATCCATTATCTTCCTCTTTATCCTCTATTAGGGTCGCGGGGGGTGGGGGGTTCCCCATACCCATCCAGGGAAGAACGTCTCGGGCAGATACACCCAGGACAGTGCACCAATCTATCGCCGGGCACACACTCACTCACACAGACACACTCTATATGGGGCAATTTGGAGACTTGATCCATGTTTTTGGACTGTGGGAGGAAACCGGAGAACCTGGAGGAAACCCACACGGACACGGGGAGAAAATGGAAACTCCACCCAGATGGGGATTCGAACTGGGAATCCCTAGTGCTGAGAGGAGAACATGCTAACCACTAAGCCACCGTGCCACCGTAAAAATAATATTTTAATATCATCTTGACACCCTTAAATCCAGACTGCAGCTAAGTGCAATAATTGTTATAATACAGTGTATAGTGTATGTGCAATAATAAACATAAAGGGTAATATATTGCAATTTAGGAAAAGTATTGTGCAATTGTAATTTTGGACACACAGACACATACACACACACACACAGACACACAAACACACAGACACACACACACACACTAGGGCATTTTAGAAAGGGTAATTTAATGCAGCCAATTCACCTTGAATCCATATTTTTGGACTGTGGTAGATCCTGGAGATATCCACACGGACACTAAGACAACATGAAAACTCCACCCAGATCGGGATTCGAACCTGAATCGTCAGCACAGACATGGTGACTATTTCACCGAGAATAATTTTTTTTTTTTTAAATAATATATTATTTAGGAATCGGATATATTTAATGTTCAAGATGGAGACCTGAATGAAGCTCAAATACAAGTCCTGATTTAGGAATGTGTGTGTGTGTGTGTGTGTGTGTACAGCTTGGTGGTAAGTGTGGGCATTACCAGACTTAACAACATGAGACAAAAAAAACCACAAGGCACAAATAATAATAATAGTTGAAGCAATTAAAGCAATATGAATACCCCAGGGCATATGCACATCCTACCTACCACGCATAGCAATAAAAACACCACCTCAGATGACTCATGACCCCATCAACCCATACCATATCTCAGTCGGCATGCCACACTTACTACAGTACTTTATTATGGAAGTTTACCTCACATGGTGTGACAACTTATAAATATTGTATTATAACAACCCTGTAAATTTAATAATGAGCCAGTGTAAATGCCAATTTGTGAACCATGGAGATGGTTAATCTAATTCCACTCATTAGATGCTCGAAAATCATTTATTAAATCATTTATTTAATAAATGCCTAAAGAACCAGCAGGATGTAACTTTTATTAACAAAATAAAATGTGAGAAAATATTTGAAAATAAATACGTATCAGTCCATATTAACGGACAGTTCAAATAAGACTCTGTATTAGAGACATCTCAGAAGTTTCCCTGCTGCTGAAAGACTTAATGTTGCCAACATCAACTTCCCAGGAGGTAGGTTTGTCTCTTAACAACCATCATAAGAGCCTGAAGGTAGGACACCTGAGAAGCATCGCGCTGTCTAGAAGAATTCATTAGGAAACCCTGATAACTTTTCTGTTGCCAGGGTTCGGTCACGCCATGAACGGCATGTGATTTATACTGTGTTTCTACATTTAATGTACGTAAAGGCTTAAGACTATGTCTAGAGTCCATTGAAATCTGATTTCCTATTAAATTAAACCTAGTTTTTTTGGCCTTCCTCTGGTTTATTTACATTTACATTTAGTCATTTAGCAGACGATTTTATCCAAAGCAACTTACAAATAAGAACATTACAAGTCAGAAGTTATGCAGAAAACCAACTACACTGTAAAATCATCAAACCTGATCGTTATTAGATGCTGCCCCCCCACCCTTTTTAAAAAAATTTTTCCAATACAACAGGTGTTTGTTAAAGAGATGCGTCTTCAGTAGTTTCTTAAAACTGCTTACTGATTCTGCCTTACGGACAGAGTTGGGAAGATGGTTCCACCATTTTGCAGTGGTGAACGCCACGGAGTGAGAATGAGCTCCTCTGTGAGGTGGAATCACCAGGCAGCAATCATCACTGGAGCAAAGTGAACGAGTCGGAGTGTATTTTGAAAAGATAGAGTGAAGATAGGAGGGGGAAGATCCAGAAATGGTTCTGTAGTCCAGAGTCAAAGTCAAGTACACACTATACTTCGTAAGATGAAAAAAAGGGGAGTAAAAACAATGTTCTGAAAATGTATTCGAAAAACTGTTAAAAGAGTGATCACAAAACACTGATTTGGTACTTTGTCAGGTTCAAATTAATTTAAAAAGCCAGTCTAAATCTATTGCAGTTATTCAAGTTAAGTTAGAATAATGAGCGGCACGGTGGCTTAGTGGTTAGCACTGCCCGACACTCAGCGCTGGGGATCCAGATTTTCTCTGAATTCTCCGGTTTTCTCCCACAGTCCAAAAACATGGATTCAAGGTGAATTTGCTGCCCTAAATCATCCCTATTTAAATAACCCCCATATAGCGTGTGTCTGTGTGAGTGAGTGTGCCCAGCGATGGATTGCCGCCCTGTCATAGGGTGTATCTGCCCTGCGCCCGCCACATTTTCAGAAATCACAATTCACTTTACCTTAATCCGGTATTCATAATGCATTATGCTTGTCATGACATACTTGTCATAAGCCTGTGTTAATGTTCATCGATGTACACAACCACATTTATAAAGTGTATAAGAACATGCCAGAAGGCTTTATAACACAAAGTGGCATAATGCATTATAAGTTACATATTTAATCTGTTCATCAACGTATTATAGAGACCATTATATAATATTATATTATAGAGAGCCTTATAAAGTTAGTGGTTAACAAACAATTTTCTTAAAAATGACGTTATAAGTGCTCATAACTGTTCATAAAAGCTTATGAGCTCTCTATGGGCATAAAGTGTTTGAACAGGCATTAAAGTCACTAATTACCTCTACGAAGTAGACAACATACATAGTAGTATATAATGACTTATAAAAGCTTATAAATGCTCATTACAGACTATAAGTAAAGTGTAATCATCGTGTGATATTATGTCATCATACCATTATTTTATGTTATAAAGCCTTATGTCAAATTGTTAACAATGTATGACTATGATTGGAACATCTATGTACAATTAACAAAGGCTTATGACAAATGTTAAAAAGCGTTCTAAATACTTTATAAATGCACTTATAATGCATTAAAGTGTTACCGATATTTTGATCAAAGTTAAAAGTTAATAAAAGTACAAATAAAAGAATACAAATAAGGAAATATACTAATATAAAGCTATCTAAATAATTTGCTCAGTCATGATTAACAGTCACTGATGAAGTAATGGAATGAAGGTAATGGAAGAACAGTACTATCTGTAGATACGCAGCCAGAAACACTGTGACGGGGGGAAAATAGGAGGAGAGGCGTTGTTGTGATGTTAGCGTAACACACCTTCAAGAAAAATATTTAGCCCTGTATTTTCCACTCAGCCCTGTTAGTCATTTATTATTGGCTATGAGATTTAATTTTCCACTCTTATTTCCTATCAGTACAAATTAGGCCGTGCTGTCATCCAGAGCAGCGTTAAAACAGATATCATTAAATTTACTTTAAGTGTAATGAAAACCACACACATACATTAACCGATTTATTTTTTGCCCCCAAACATCTTCTTTAGAGTAATTTGGGTTCAGAACCTACTGGGAAAAACAAACAAAACACAAAAGTGGTAACTCGGCATCAGAGGAAAACCCCAATTATGTTGTATTTGTACATTGCCTGGAGACAGTTCCACTTTTAGTCAGTATTTTGACAAGTTTCTGATCAAAAGGACACTGGAATCCAGGGGAATTCTACGAAAATTTGAAGATGCACAGAAACAATCAACTATCAACCGAAATTCCTGTTTGAAATGAGCCTCGGTTTAAGAAGACATCAAAGGTCCCATGATGCCTTGGTGGAAGCAGAAAACATCCCCCGCTCACGGCTAATTATGTCTTCAGAAGCCCAATCAGACAAGACAAACAGGAAAATTAGCAAGTAGTCAGAATCACCCCAGAGGCTGTGTTAGCAGGTAGACAGCTGCCTGAGGGGCAAGTCAGCCGGAGCCTCGACCGGAGAAAGCTCATTTGTGTCAGTGCTCTCATAGAATCTTGCTGGACTGTCAAAGTAGATAAATGGAATATATACTGATGGATTACATTCATTAAACTAAAGCAACATGAAATGTTTGTTTTTGGTGAAACAATGTGTTTCAGGCAGAGATTAAATTGATAAGAGGTACCAGCTGGTAATATTCACCATGTTATTATTAAAAATGTTTGTTTAAATTGATATTCTTAGGTAAAAATGCCCTTATTGTGGGATATATATATATATATCCCACAATAAAGGCATTTTTACCTAAGAATATCAATTTATATATATATATATATATATATATATATATATATATATATATATATATATATATATATATACCCCCCCCCCCCCCCCCCCCCCCCCCCCCCCCCCCCCCCCCCCCCCCCCCCCCCCCCCCCCCCCCCCCCCCCCCCCCCCCCCCCCCCCCCCCCCCCCCCCCATTTGATGATTCTCACCACTTAAATCCATGAAAGCCTAAAAAATATATGTTAAGGCAGGACCGCGTCAACATAATGACAGTGGGAATGGCAGCATTGACAGGCGTGGTTAATATCTATGTTCAGGAAGTTCAACACCTGGTCCATGTCCCTTTTTTTTTTTTCCAGAGAACTGTTCACGTCGACTCAGCCCATCAATAAACGTATTTCCCCAAATTATCATGTCTTTTCCCTTGACCCTATATGACTAATATAGCAGTCACATATCATTATCCCATCAGCAATCCATCTCCACACAGGGATATTAATTGTTTTAATCTCGCTTTGATTAAAGATCATAACATGATAATTACAAGGCAGTTGGGTTTTCTTTGAAGAGAGATTGTGTCACCTGGGAGATAAATAAGCTTTAATCCTGCAGTTTAGGTTACATTTCCTATTGTTAATAACTGCCCATTATACTCGACCAAGGACTAGTGGAGGCTTAGTGGTTAGAACACAGTTTGTATATATACACATGTTATATACACATGTTATATTATATATTAAAATAAAATGTCATATTGCAATAATCCTGAAATTATTTTCCTACTTTTTACTTAAAACTCATGTGTGTCCTAGTTAAACGAAAACTAATTATTTAAAAAATAACTAATAACGATAGCATTAGTCATGTGACCGGCCGTTGCACACATTACTGCATGTACAGGATCTGATTGGTCATTTCCTCATTACTGATAACCTCCACACAGACAATTTGTCGATCACACATACACACCCACAATTTTCACTTAATACAATACCATCTTTGGCGGGGCGGTGGCTTAGTGCTTAGCATGTTCGCCTCTCAGTGCTGGGGATCCAGGTTCTAATCCCAATCTGGATGTTTCCATTCTCCATTCGTTCTCCAGTTTCCATTCTCTCCCTGTATTTGTGATTTTCCTCTGGGTTCTCTGGTTTCCTCCCACAGTCCAAAAGCATGGATTGAAGGTAAATTGAATGCTCTAAATTGCCACCACTGGTCCTTTGATCAACGACCATAAACTTTGAAACGTCAGAGCAGATAAATATTGTACTCTTCATAGACGCTAATTTATGCCATGTATAAAATCATTCACATTCTTCGAATACTCACTATATTGCTAGAACATTCTATTTGTTGCATATACTCTATGGCTTGAGATTAAGACCATTTTTCAAGTATCCGTCCATCCAGCCATTATCTTCCACTTTATCCTTTACTAGAATGTTTCGGGCGCTGGGCAGATACACCCAGGACAGGACGCCAATCTATCCCTAGACACACACTGACTCACATACACACACAAACACACTCTATATGGGGCCATTTTGACCTTGATCCATGTTTTTGGACTGTGGGAGGGAAGCAGAGAACCCAGAGGAAACCCATGCGGACAGGAGGAGAACATGGAAACTCCACCCAGACCTGAAGAGGAAACCCACATGCACACAGGAAGAACATGGAAACTCCACCCAAACCTGAAGAAAACCATTGTAGACTAGAGAAGAATATGGAAACTCAACCCAGATTGGGATTCAAACCTAGATTCCCAGCACTGAGAGGCAGACGTGCTGACCACTATGCTTCCTTAAGACCACTTTAACACCATATCCTATTCTTTTATCCCTTTATCTCAACTCATCATCTTTCGCTTAATCCTCTAATTGGGTCGCAGGGGTATCCTCACGCCCATCCAGGGGGAAGATACACCCAGGACAGGGTGCCGATCCATCACTGGGCACACACTAACACAATACTGTGAAGCCTTATCCTGTTATAGATAAGATGATCCATTGATTACGTTCAACGGTGAGCAGAATTTTCTAAATAAGAAAAGAGCAATGTCTTGCTTAAGTGTCTTGCTCAAGGACCCACACTAATAACTTCAGTGGACCTGGGATTTGAACCTCCAACCTTCAGATTGATAGCCCAACACCCTAACCACTAAGCTACCATGCCCATAATAACACTTATTCTATAGTAAGTATATAACTCTGAATATTTCTAACTGTACATCCAACCATCCAACATGAAGACACCAATACTTCAAGCAGCTCAGACGTTAATCTTCAGCCAGCTCAGATTGAGATCAGCCTTCGCTCCAAAACAAAGTGGTCTTTATCTCTTCCACAGTGACAGGGATACATGAGTGTCTAACTGCCCCCCCCCCACCTTTCTCCCCCAAAACTTGTCTGCAGTCATAAAGACAGGCATAAAGGTCTCCCTCTCTCTCACATGCGCCCCCCCTCCTCTCAGGTGAGTCCAACCTGCTACTGAACTTTCCATTCCCCTCCGCCACCACTCCTCTCTCTTTTTATCTCTGCATGTCTTGTGCTTTCTCTCTCACTCTCTTTCTCTCTCTCTCCCTCTTTCTACCTCTCTCTCTCATTCTCCCCTTCAAGAAACAAGTGAAAAATTCCAGCACTGTGCCTCCAGGCTCTCATTCTTCTACTGCCTAATATGTTTTTACATGAAGCTTTTAATCAAGCCTGTAGATTGTTCATTTCACAGTCCAACCTCTAGGCAAGGATTAGGCCACAGAACACATCTGTGCACTGTCATGTCGCAAGAGGACGGAGGCTTTTGATAAAGAGGCATATAGGATGGTAGCCATGGCGTTGGCATTAATGTGGATTAATCATTGTTCTCTATTATAACAAGTTAAATATAGTTAGACCTCACCCCAGACAGTGACTGTGTGTCATGTTTTGGGTGGAGACTGTGAAAAAGATTGTAAAAATACATTAATACTACTACATTTACGAGCACTTATCATTAGATTGTGATATATTGGGTGCTGATATAAATACATAGCTGACTTTTGGATCATAATGTATATTTTGGTAACACTTTACCTAAATTCATAATACTATGTATAGAGTATTCATAATGCCTTATAATACTTGTCATAAGCCTTTGTTCAAGTCCACAGATGCACATAACCACATGCCTCTCAGCTCTAGGGATTCCCGGTTCGAATCCCAATTTGGATGGAGTTTCCATGTTCTCCCCGTGTCCGCATGTGTTTTCTCCGTGTTCTCCGGTTTCCTCCCACAGTCCAACAACATGGATCAGGTCAATTGAATTCTCCAAATTGCCCCATATAGTGTGTTTGTGTGTGAGTATGTGTGTGTGAGTGTGTGCCCAGTGATAGATTGGCGCCCTGTCCTGGGTGTATCTGCCTAGTGCACGAAACTCCACTGGAGTCTCCCCTGGATGGGCATGGGGAACCCCCCAACCTAAAAACATCCATCCATCCATTATCTTCCACTTAATCCTCTACTAGGGTTGGGGGGGGGGTTCCCCATGCCCAACCAGGGGAAAATGTTTCGGGTGCTGGGCAGATACACCCAGGACAGGGCGCCAATCTATCACTGGGGCACACACACACACAGACACACTCTATACACAATATACATGGGGTGATTTAGAGAATTGAATTGACCTTGATCCATGTTTTTGGACAGTGGGAGGAAAACGGAGAACCCGGAGGAAACCCATGCGGACACGGGGAGAACATGAAAACTCCACCCAGACTGGGATTCGAAAAGGGAATCCCTAGTGCTGAGAGGAGAACATGCTAACCACTAGGCCATTGTGCCTGCCACCTAAAAACATAGCAAGGTATTTGATGACAAACAAAAGGTGTATTGAAATTCCATTACGTTCTTCTATCAGATAAAACGCGAGACAGACTGTATTTGTGCTCGACACCATGGGGCAAGTAAAGGGCAAATGACTGCACCTGGGTACACGTTCTTGATCATGGCATTGGAATGCACATGATGATGAAATATCCCAAAAACAAAGCAATTGGAACATCATCTGAGAAACGATGAGGTTTTGCTTTGATATCACATGTCTGCCTTTCGTTTTTCTCCGGAAGGCATTTCATCTAATCCCATCCACCGATCATTGGCATAAAATTAATAATTTAATTTAAAGTCATGTATAATTCCTTTAATTTGGTGAGTGTGTTGAATGGGTGCAGACGGTTTGAAAACCAGCAGTGCTTGTGTTGATGTTTTTACTGCCTGAAGGGAACTGTTCAGAGGGTGCTAGGTTTTACTCGCAAAGACCTCGGTGGAATTTCTGAGATGTATTGTGTAGGATTGTTAGGTCTTTGGGAAAAACAATGTGAGAATATGTTACGCTGGGGTATCTTTCAGACGCATGCATGCATGCGCACACACAGGTCGCAGTGTAAAGTGGTCATGCGTCCCGACAGATCTGTCACCGGCTGCTTAGTGAGTCCCTCAGCTGTTGACGGCTACCGCCGCTCTGCTTTGTATTTCCACCTACCGCCAAAATCACAGGCCTTGGTGCTCTCTCTCACTCGCTCTCTCTCTCCCCCTGTCCATCCTACGTCCACTTTTGCTTTATCAACGTGCATGCAGTCTGTGCCGTACTGTACTGTCAGCATCAAAGACATGCTATATTTAATGGGTATATGGGTGGTCATCCTAATGACTCAATATCGTGGCATGAATGGTCGTTCTACTCATCACTCAAGCCGAATAACTCTCGAGTGTTTATTTAACGTTGCAAAACTATCCACTTCCCCACGAAGAACACACAGTGTAAATCAAGCAGGGGAAGACAACCTATCTACTGTAACTCATCCTGAGTTGGGTCTGTCTCATAGAGACGTGTCGTGGCACAGTCCAGGATCTCAGATGATTCCTCTAATAAGAAAGCTGTTATGGAACCCTTTAGAATTCTCTGTATGATTACTTAAATGTTACTTAAAACGTCATCTGACATATCTTGGGTCATTTATCAGTATCAGTAAAGGAAAATGGAGCCACATTCCATATCTGTGAAAAGAAAAATGTAGGTGTAATTAGAGTCCCGTGTTCTCGGAGGGACCCTCACAACTCATTGTAAGTGTATCACAGCATAAACAAAGGAAATACCTGAGGACATTACAAAAGGGGGTCGGCATAGTGGTTTAGTGGTTAGCACATTCACCTCTCAGATCTGGGGATCCATGTTCGAATCCCAATCTGGGCGGAGTTTCCATGTCCTCCCTGTGTCTGTATGGGTTTCCTCCGGGTTCTCCGGATTCCTCCCACAGTACAAAAACATGGATGCAAGGTAATTTGAATACTCTAAATTGCCCAATATAGTATGTTTGTGTGAGTGAATATGCCCAGCAATATAAACATTCTGCCCTGGATGGGCATGACCCTTATGTGGGGAGGTATTTGTCCAACACAAAAATTAAAAAAACCCTATGACGCTGGCCTGCACAATAAGTTAATGAATGGTTAATATATGGTTAGAAAATGTGTAATAAAGTCCTATGGCAAATTATTATAACACTTAATGACTGTGATTATGAACTTCTATGTACATTGGGCTTATAACAATTGTTATGCATAATTATGAATCCTTTGTAAAGCCTCATGGATGTGTTTAAAATGCTTTATGGATAACAGGGCATGGGGTGTCATGGTTTGGGCCTGTTTATGATATCCAGAGATAAGATGGGCTATCACCAATAATGGAACAATAAACATTTGAATTACACCAGTAGGTTATTACCTTCCTATAAACTGAATTTCAAGGGAAAGTCATGTTGCACCTCGATCTATAAAAACATTATTAATGATCAAGTCCAGACCTTAATACAACAGAAATGTTATGGTGACAAAAAAACATTTAGCTGGCATAGCATTAAAACATACATGTATATTTATGTGTATAGTATTGGAAATTTTTTCTTAATGAATGAAAGACCAAACAATTCTAGCACCACTGTAGGACAAACGAGGACTAACATATACCCATAGTTGACTTTCTTTGCCCCAGTCACATTGCTTCTCTCTAGGCAAGCCCAAACGCTTCTACATCATTATGAAACCTGTGCTTCCATTGCTGCAGCACCGGAGAATTTATTACCCCGAATCCTTTTTCAGGCCGACACCGTGCATTCCATGGCTGATTTGTGAGTGAGGGCACGAGCGAATGGGCTGGGGTTTTCAGGAATGCTTCTAAGAGGTCGAGGAAAGATATGATGAGGTGTCTCGGAGAACAATTAGAGAAGACTGGGACAGTGTTACTAGATAAGGCAGAATAAACAGAATTTTCTGATTCACTTTGCACTGATTGAATTTTTACCAACTTTTAATCAATTTTATATTATTATAATTTTTTTTTAGAAATTAGATTTTTAACAAAATTTTGTGAAACCTACAATATTTAATTATTATATATTGAAATAATTGTATGTGCTTGTTTTTATTTAAATGATCATTTATCATTATATGTTTAGTTTATACATACTGTACATATACATACTGTATATATATATATATATATATACACACACACAAACATATATATATATATATATATATATATATATATATATATATATATATATATATATATATATATATATATATATATACAGATACATACACACACATGCATTGAATTTCCTAACATTCCTTTGGAGTGAACATATAACGCAATTCTAAAAATCACATTTGATATTTTTTAATTGGCCACTGTTTATTTCTCTTGTTGCTATTGTCACGTCTTCAGAACAGAGATTACAAATCCGGTTAGATCCTCGGGTTTGGACCTGACAGCAAGAGCTAAGGTAACGCCACCATCTTTCTCAGAAGTCTACACAGGCAGGCTGGACACGCCACACAGAGAGAGCACAGCATTATCCATCAGCACCACCATTATCCTTTGTTGTAGCCAGACTCACCTTAAGTCAAGTGATGAAAGTTTGGGTTAAAGTGCATTCGTCCAAACCAGCTCTTGTTGCTTTCCGATTTCCTTCATCCCTGAATTCATTTCTTTTGATGGAGCCATGACAAAATAAAGGGTATTATACATGTTTTTACTAATTACACCGCCACGTGCACCTTTAACATGCAGTGCTGTAGTACTATTGACTCTGAGATAAGGGCGATAGTCAAAGTCAACATTGGGGAGGACGTAAGATACATTATGGGCTGCAGGCACATGGGATATTTTACAGTCTTTTACACAGTTCATTAAATCATTCTAAGCTTTACCATATTAATAAGTAATAAGACTTCCCAGGAAGTCTGGATTAAAACATCTGCATAAACATAGATGTCCAGTGCATGTTAAATAATCCGATTTTTCCTGGTACAAGCAGTTATCTAATCTTCTTTTTTAATCTGTGTTAGTGTATAGTAATTTAAATGTACAGTGAATCATGATGTATTCGGTCAAAAAATTTTTTATAATAAAATAAAAAAGTGCTTAATGGTTTCTGTGTAAATGTCCCTCACGTTATTACATAAGACAAATGTTAATTTTTCTTGTAAATGGTCACGGTAAACTGAACACCTATGAAGACTGATTTTTTTTTTCTCCCCAGCATATTAACCACAAACTTGTGGAAGGCCACCCAGAAATATGGCTTTTCATAACACAGTTTCCATCTCTGCTGATAAGCTTTGAGCCAAGGTAAATAAGAACATGCTTCCCGCCTGCCCCAAACCTCTAGTGTAAATAGTGAAAATGTGTGGAAGGCGATTGGTCAACATCTCCACTCTGATGTCTGACTCACTAAAGCTGGGCATCATACTTTCTGGACTAAGTACTTCTGGAACTGCTGGTATTGCCTGACACCACTAACAAGGTTTTAATGGGAGTCAGAATGCAGTGTTAGTAGGACAACATCCATGACAAATCTGTACACATGATTAACCACTATTTTCATGAGTGTGCCATCACAAAAAAATATTTTTTTTATTTTAATGAAGGTTAACGTGTTGCATCAGGGGGCATTTATGGACTAATGGGGTGTTGTATCAGAAATGGTTGGTTGCCTTTTATACTGTATACTGTGGACGGCATATTTGGGCTGTGTGTTATTTGTTTATTCTTACTATGCATAGCCTTAGACATGTTATTGGTTGTGATTTATGGGTCCATATTTAAGTAAACAGTAAGGGCAAACTTAAAAGTGTGAGTCTGCAAGAGTGCTACAGTTCAGGATGGTGTTGAATTTTGCCACTTATTCTAAACAATTTTTAATAAAACTGCAAATACTAGCAAAAGGAATACTAATAACAGGACAATTAGACACTGAACTATACGCAACAGGACTTTTAGAAACCAGGACTACTATCAACAGGATTCCTAGACACAGGACTATTAGACACAGGATTATTAGCAACAGGACAACCAGACAGAGGACAATTGGACATGGAATTACATCAACACAACTAGACACAGGACTATTGGACATAAGACTACTGGACACGAGACTACTGGACACAGGATTACTAGACACAGGACTACTAGACACAGGACTACTAGACACAGGGCTACTAGACACAGGGCTACTAGACACAGGACTACTAGACACAGGACTACTAGACACAGGACTACTAGACACAGGACTACTGGACACAGGACTACTAGCAACAGCACTTCTAGACACAGGACTACTAGACACCGGATTACTAGCAACAATACTACTAGACACGGGATGGGATTACTGGACACAGGACTACTGGACACAGGACTTCTAGACACAGGGTTAATGGACACAGGGCTACGGGACACAGGGCTAAGGGACACAGGCCAACTAGACACAGGACTACTAGACACGGGATGGGATTACTGGACACAAGGCTACTGGACACAGGACTATAGGACACAGGACTACGGGACACAGGACTACGGGACACAGGACTACAAGACACGGGATGGGATTACTGGACACAGGGCTACTGGACACAGCTCTATGGGACACAGGACTACGGGACACAGGACTACTGGACACAAGACTACTAGCAACAGCACTTCTAGACACAGGACTACTAGACACCAGATTACTAGCAACAATACTACTAGACACGGGATCGGATTACTAGACACAGGACTGTGGCACTCAACAAATAAATAGGAATTTGGGATAAATATGCAACTACAATTATAGTCACTAAAGTAAATAGTTTTAGTTTAGTTTTTTAGTTCATTTTAAGAATCCTGACAGTTTGATAACCCCATTTGAGGTAGAAGCACAGATTGCTGACCACTGAAATTATGCTTTGTTATGAGAATGATGTACTGAGGGGGATAACCAGATAATTACAGGAACATTATCATTAGATTAAAAAATGATTTACCCCATATTTTTAAATCATGAATGTGTTTCATACAGCAGAGTTTTGTTTAATATTTTGATCTCGTTATTTATTATTTATTATTACCCTTTAAAGTAACTTTCGACCTCTTGATTACCTGCTGATGATTTTTTTGTGCATTTATAAAACTTAATCAAGCTTAACATCTGTCATCTGTCTGTTCATATATGTTTATAACAACACCCATAAAGTGTGACATAAAAAATGACAATGCATTATAATATAATCCAAATATAAATTTTGAATTCTTCTGATTTTTTTTTTTAGACATTTACACTTTAATCAGGATGATTTCACATTACTTAAAATCTTACTTATGAAGCTTTATGACACTGGTCTCGACAATACGTTAAGAAAATGCTAAAAAAATACATATTATAATGTATTATAAAGCCATATATTCGTAGTGTTTTCAAGCATTAGAAATTTGTTTATAATGCATTATGAATACCGGAAGTGCGGCACGGTGGCTTAGCGGTTAGCACGTTCACCTCTCAGCACTAGGTTCGTGCTGAGCACCATGTTCTCCCCGTGTCCGCGTGGGTTTCCTCCGGGTTCTCCGGTTTCCTCCCACAGTCCAATAACATTGATCAAGTCAATTGAATTCTCCAAATTGCCCTTTATAGAGTGTGTGTGTGTGTGTGTTTGTGTGTGTGTGTGTGAGTGTGTGCCCAGCGATAGATTGGCGCCCTGTCCTGGGTGTATCTGCCCAGCGCCCGAGACGTTTTCCCCTGGATGGGCATGGGGAACCCCACCGCGACCCTAAAAGAGGATAAAGCAGAAGATAATGGATAGAATGGATGAATGTCAGATTAATACATAGTGTTGCCATTTGTTTTTTAAGTAAATTTGGTTTTTAATATTATTTATTTATTTATTTATGTATTATTTACTTGTTGGCATGTGTTATAGCTTTAAAATTCAACCCAATATTAATATACGGGTCTTTTTCCCACCAAATATCAGTTTGAATAATCATTGAAAAATCCCTAAATGAGCACGGCACGCAAAGTTCATTTAAATAAGTAGGATTTTTTTTTTTTTACATAAGGGTATTAAGTGTCTATTTTCAGACAGCACAGCCTCCCTGATGTGATGACGGCTTTGACACGAAATGCATTCTTTCACGCCTGCTGCGACTTTATTAAACAGAAGAACAGAAGCCTGTCACTTGCATCTTAAAGGAAGCAAACTTCATAGGCCTCTCTTTTAAAAAGGAACAGAGACCCAGTTTCTGTCAACAGACAGATCCTAAAACGGAAGATGTTTCTGGCTTTATTTGCTGGTCAAGTTTCACACCGTCATTTTGACTTTGACCCTCTTTTAGCCTGCTGTACACCTGCACATCAGAGGGTTTTGAATAGGTGGGGGGAATCATTGGGGATCATTATAGGATATCATAATAGGGTGTCATTATAAGGTTTTAAAGGTTTATCCAGCAAGTCTTTGTAATGGCTCACTACATTCTGGTAAAACTTGTGGGAAAATAAAAAATACATTTTTTTTTACTGCAAGTCAGCAAAAGATTCCGATTTTTCACATCAATATTGGGAAAAGGCGCTAGGAATATGCTGAAATACAAATTAAAAAACCCAGACATTCATTTAATCATTATCTTCCTCTTAATCCTTTACTAGGGTCGCAGGGTGTTTTCCCATGCTATTCCAGGGAAGAACGTTTCGGGCGCTAGGCTGATACACCCAGGACAGGACGCCAACCTATTGCTGGGTACACACACACACACTCACTCACACAAATACACACTATATGGGGCAATTTAGAGCATTCAATTTACATTGAATCCATGTTTTTGGTCTGCGGGAGGAAACCAGAGAACCCGGAGGAAACCCACAAAGACACAGCGAGAACATGGAAACTCCACCCAGATTGGGATTTGAACCTGGAATCCACAGCACTTAGAGGTGAACATGCTAACCACTAAGCCATCATGCCGCCCAAAACCCACACAAATCCATCCATCCATTATCTTATGCTTTATCCTATAGAGTCACAGGAGGTTTCCCATGCTCATCCGGGGGAGAACGTTTCGGGCGCTGAGCAGATACACCCAGGACAGGACGCCAATCTATTGCTGGGTACACACACTCACTAACACAAACACACACCATATGGGGCAATTTAGAGCATTCAATTTACATTGAATCCATGTTTTTGGACCGTAAGAGGAAACCGGAGCACCCAGAGGAAACCCACAAAGACACAGCGAGAACATGGAAACTCCACCCAGATTGGGTTTCGAACCTGGAATCCACAGCACTGAGAGGCGAACATGCTAACCACTAAGCCACCATGGCGCCCAAAACCCACACAGATCAATGTATTCATTTCAATATATATTAGTCATACAATAATTATATCTAACTCTTCCAGTGTATCTATAGATCTTCACCTGCAAGTTTCACTGCTAGGCTGTAAATAGACTAATCCTATAAATAACCGAAGACTATGTAACTCAACTGAATTACTTGCTGTGGTAATTCAGAACTGCCAAGGTCCAATACATTGTCAATCTTTTTTGGCCATAAAAACCTGAAATTACATTTTTGGACTATAAATAAATAAATAAAAGCAGGGTTGGGTTTTACATCATAAACTACTAGCCACATGGCCTGTGCTTGTGATGACATTTTTGGCAAATGATGACAATTTTGATTCATGCATAATTTGTCGCTTATTTGTTGGGTTTGTTTTATGAAAAATGAACTTTACCTAATGAAGTGCACCATTTAAAAAGCAATCCTCCAAAGTCAGAGTGCACCTGGCTCTTAAAGGAAATGGCAAGTGACTGATTTATTGCATGTTTAGCCCAAAAAACATCCATGAGTCATTACATTTTATAATGCATTTTTTTTACTTAGTGTTATCAAGCCTATGGCATATTATAACACAATCAATGTGGTTATGACCACATACATTAAGAGAAGCTTTTGACTTTTGTTAAAGCTTTATGTTTATAATGCATGATGCGATACTGGATTTGGAGTGCTACTCAAAATACTTTACCACTAGAAGTTAACAAATAGATGTTACTACGCTGATTATTTGGTAGTACAAAAATTGTGTAAAAAAGTGTAAATTGTAGCGCAGTGGGCTTCCATTTCCAGGAATGCAATCTTTCACAGGTTACATAACCACAAATGATACTGGGTCCTGATGCTTCAAGTCTATAATTCTAGTACCTACTGGGTCACCAATGCCACCTTTAATTTAGCAGATACAAAACGTGTGAAGGAACTTGAAATATGAAACGACATTCCATTTGAATGCATTTCGAAAATCTCTCTCCTGATGGAAAGAAATGTGACTCCTGGTGTAAATTAATCAAAAGACTTTTTTTTTTCTTCATTTAAAACAAATTAATCACTCACACATTTTTTTTTCTTTGTTCAGTGTTACATCATTTACCACCTTCTCTTCAATGTCAACACAAATAAACACCTTCACTGCAAAAACTCTTTAAATCAGCTCATGGACACCCCCTAATACAAATATACTATTCTAAGCAGGTTTAATTAGGTGAACGTTTTCCATTTACGCACATAAAGTTATTAGAACTTAACCAGAAATAAATAATAATTTTATAAATAAATAATAATAATAATAATAATATTATAATGATCTCAATGAGCAGAAATCACTTCAGGTAGGTCTAGTGCTCACTCATTCCACTTCTTGTAACTGTAGTAGGCCTTACCAAAACAATATACTCTTTCAGCTTTTGCCAAGTCAGTAATTTCGAGATACTGCGTACCTGAATTGAGCTAATGATGCAGCAACTGAGCGGTTCTGGTTTTAAACCTCTCCCACCATTAGTGTCACCTGGGCCAGCTGAGCAGCCGAAAGCAGGAAACCCAATCTTTACCATTAGCTACCACTGACTGAGGGACATTCAAAAGGATTGCAATCTATGCAGCAGTTCTTGTATAATAGAACATTGAGATGGCTGGCGAGTTTATAGAGTTTGTAGAAGAGATTGAAACAGATGGATTGTGCGTTAATTGCTGTTGATGTTGCATAAAAGTGGTTTGTAGTGTCATTAAGCTGCACAGATTCTAAAAAAACCCTGAAACTAATTAGCAAGTAGGGCTTTCTATGAATTTAGTATTCATAATGCATTAAAAGTGCATTTATAAAGCCTTAAAAAGAATTCATAACATATCATCCATCATAAGCCTTTGGTAAAGTATATAGATATTAATAATCATGGTCATAAAGTGATTGACAAATATGAAACACAATGCGACATAATGCTTTAAAATATAAATATCGGATTTTTTGGATTATTATTATTATTATTTTTTTAGATATTTTGACTTGAGGCGGCATGGTGGCTTAGTGGTTAGCATGTTCGCCTTTCAGTGCTAGGGATTCCCGGTTCGAATCCCCATCTGGGTGGAGTTTCCTTGTTCTCCCCGTGTCCTTGTGGGTTTCCTCCGGGTTCTCTGTTTTTTTCCCACAGTCCAAAAACATGGATCAAGTCAATTGAGTTCTCCATATTGAGTGTGTTTGTGCCCAGCGATGGATTGGCGCCCTGTACTGGGTGTATCTGACCAGCGCCCGAAATGTTCTCCCCTGGATGGGCATGGGGAACCCCCCGCGACTCTAATAGAGGATAAAGCGGAAGACAATGAATGAATGAAAGGATTTTGACTTAATACAAGATGAACCCACATTACTTAAAGTCTATAATGAGCATTCAGAAGCTTTTACAAGTCATTATGTATTACTATGTATGCAATCCCCTTCATAAAGCTAATAAATCATTTTACCTTGTCTGTAAAGGGAGCTTATAACCATTTGTAAACAGTTACAAGCTCTTGATGTTAAATCATTTTAAGGGGAAATGTACGTTTAGAGGCGAACGTGCTAACCACTAAGCCACCGTGCCGCCCAAAACCCACACAAATCAATGTATTCATTTCAATATGTATTAGTCAGACAATATTTACCTCTAACTTTTCCAGCGTGATTGTATCTATAGATCTTCACCTGCATGCTTCACATCTAGTTAGTAAATACTAGATTAGTATTTACTAATCCTATAAATAACAAAAGACTGTGTAACTTGTAGGGCAGATGGAAACTCCACCCATATTGGGAATCGAGCCGGGATTCCCTAGCGCTGAGAGGCGAACGTGCTGACCAGTAAGCCGCCGTGCCGCCCCAAACTCATTCATTATCCTCTATTAGGGTCGCGGGGGTGGGGGAACTTCTCGGGCGCTGGGCAGATACACCCAGGACAGGGCGCCAATCTATCACTGGGCACACACTCACTCACACAGACACACTCTATATGGGGCAAATTGGAGAATTCAATTGACTTGATCCATGTTGTTGGACTGTGGGAGGAAATCAGAGAACCCAGAAAAAACCCACGCGGAAACGGGGAGAACATGGAAACTCCACCCAGATGGGGATTCGAACCGGGAACCCCCAGTGCTGAGAGGAGAATGTGCTAACCACTTAGCGGCCCAAAACTAAAAAATTATTTGCAGAAAAAAAAACATGATTAGAAAATCGAAGAGATTCAGTTTATAGCAAAAATATGTGTTCATGCCAAGAGCAGCTGATAAGTTCAAATAGTCTGGGAAACTTTTATGGACAGGAATCTGGGAGTATTTTAAAACTAGTATTTTGTGAAGACTTTACTTAATTTATTATTGCATTTTTTTTACATAATGTAATCAAGATGCTTTATTAGACTTATTATTATTATTATAATTATTAGATTATTAGATTTTTATTAGAAAAATAATAAATTTGACAGTTAATTGCTTTGCAAAAACAACATTATGTGTCTGATAGAAAGCCTGTTTGTATTTTCTTTACTACAGATGTGTCTGTATTGATAGGTGCTTATCTTTTTGTCTAACTTGCCTACAGTGCAACATTCAGACATGTTTGATCTGTCAGAGGCAGATAGACAGAGGTATGACTGAATGGTTGAAGGTGTCTCTGCGGTGGAATTTCCCTTGGTAGTTATTAATGATGGACAACTCTTAGGTTATGACCTGCAAATGAAGCTTCAGTAATGGAGATAAATCCACTTGTGTAGGAGTTTTAAACCGATTTTTAATAACTACAAAATGGAGAAAAGCACTTTAAAAATCATAGTTTAAAATTATTTAGGGATTAATTTAGAATGCATTCAATAAAAAATAAAATAAAATAAAGGTTTAAAAACTGGTAAAAAAAAAAGTCTTATAAAGTTTAGTTAAACAATCAATAGATTGACAATTAAAAAAATATATTTATTTAAGATGAACAACATTAAAAAGTCAACAGGAGCTATACAACATAAAACCTATCCTAAAATGTATAGTTCGGGTCCTTAAATCTGATTGGCTGAGCTATTTGTCCAGCCATAACATTGTTGACAATAATGCACACCTCTGTGGCTTAGTGGGCACTAGGGAACCCCGGTTCAAATCCCAAACTGGATGGAGTTTCCATGTTCTCCAACAACATGGATCAAGGTTAATTTAATGCTTCAAATTTCCCCAAATAGAGTGTGTGTGTGTGTGTGTGTGTGTGTGTGTGAGTGAGTGTGTGCCCAGTAATAGATTAGCGTCCTGTCCAGGGTGTATCTGCCCAGCGCCCGAAATGTTCTCTAAATGGGCATGGGGAACTCCCCATAAAAAGGAAGATAATGGATGGATCGATGGGTGTTTTGTAATTTGTCCACTAGATGGCCGTTTTTGATTGTTAGAGAAACCAAAATCTTGTTACTCAGCGATTAGGGTTCACTTTAAAAATTGGAATAGATTACATTGCGGAAGACCAGTTTATTAACAATTTTGCTTTCAATAAACTCATTTATGTATCTCAAACCTTGTTTTTTCAATAAAGTGTGTATGTTTTATTAAAGCAATAACACACTCAATGTTGTGCATTATTGTGAACAAATCACGGGAAACAGGTTTTATTATTAGGCATAACTCGAAACTTTGTGCCGCTACATCTCTTTCCTGTGATTTATTTACAATAATGCCGACCCTTGAGTGCCTTATTGCTTAAGTTTTTGAGCCGGAAGATTTTACCACACAAGAAATACCACACACGAGAACAAGGTCACTTATTACATGAAGATTTTCCAGCTACTTGTAACTGAGCCGTGATATGTAGCAGGTATAATAAGGCTGTGATGTGAAGACTCTTGTCAGTTCATTTCAAAACAGGTCATACACCTCGGTGGAAAATATACATAATCCACACCTGAAAAACAAACAGCTCACCCTTTTATCTCAAGCCTTCTTCAATTTCTCAGCCCTCATCATCTTCAAAATCCAGAATTCATATATAGTAATTAGAGTGGGGTTTTCACTTGAGAAGAATTTCACATTTTGACCGTTATCAGTCAGCACCATGTAAATCAATCCTCCTCGATCTACCATCAGTGTGTTTTTTTTTTGTAAATGAGTTTTCTTTTGATGATCATGTCCCCCCACATGTCACACATGCACACACGTGTCCGGACTTGCATCTTCTTGCTTAGGAAAACACACAAGGGCAATTTTGCTATCTTTCACAAAGATGCCCATGAGAAAAATATGTGTCAGTGTGGCATGCCTGACAAAAGCACCTCCATGATACGCTGATATACTACACTTCTGCTGGAGAGGATGGATGAGGTTGTGGACTGATGGACAAAGTCCTGCTATCTTACCGTGCTCTGTGTGGCAAGCCTCATTCAGCTTGAGCGTGTTTTCTGGCTACGTTAGGAAAGACAATGCAATAGAAAGAACAGCCTTTGAAAATGCGTGAAAGTGTTCTAAGACTCATCCAGACTCAAAGGTCCAGACTCTTTTCACTGTAGCTGTTTAAAGAAGCCACCCATTGATGTGACTAGCCCCTCGGATTCAGGCGATCTCATTTGCATTTCCATTACAAGTTTCAAGTGTCACACACATTTTTGACAATTCATCATTGCACGATGGGTCTCGCACCACGCAGCCTGCTTTGCATTTCTTTTTAGACAGGAGGACTTCAAGTTATTCAAGATTCAAGAAAGTTTTAATATCATTTGGATCGCAAGTGGTACATGAGACAGAAACGAAATTATGGCTCACGGACCCCATTTACCCTGTTCTATCAAAGTTACATTTTAAAAGAAAATAAGATATAAATACGATATTGACACATAATATACAACTATATATATATATATATATATATATATATATATATATATATATATATATATATATATATATACACAAAATGGAATATACAATATACAACTATCAATATATAGAATATAGAATATACAACTATAAATCCATGCATCATCATCTTCCGCTTTATCCTCAGAGTCGCGGGGGGGGGTTCCCCATGCCCATCCAGCGGAGAACATCTCAGGTGCTGGGCAGATACACCCAGGACAGGACACCAATCTGTCGCTGGGTACACACTCACTCAGAAACAAACTGTATATGGGGCAATTTGGAGAATTCAATCGACTTAATTCATGTGGAAGGAAACCCATGTCGAGAGAGAACATGGAAACTCCACCCAGGTTGGGATTCAAACCTGGAACCTGGAGTTTCACTGCTATCCTGTAAATTTACTAATCCTATAAATAATCAAAGACTGTGTAACTTGTAGGGCACATGGAAACTCCAGCAAGATTAGGAATCGAACCTGGAATCCCTAGTGCTGAGAGGAGAACGTGCTAACCACTAAACCACCCTACAACTATAAATATAATATATAAATATAAAATGTCAAAAAATTAAAATATAGTATGTAATAAAATTATATAAATATAAATTTAGCACCATATGCATTGTGAAATATAGTAGAAACTATGTATATGAGTGTAAAGTAGTAAGGTAGATGGAGTGTTTTGGTGGAGACTGATAAGGTGTCCAGTTAGGAAAGTGTTGTGATGTGAAGTGTCCATCAAAATTGTCACATCATATACCTATACGATGTGTTAAAAAAAACACATCGTGTACCTTTTTACATTTATAGATAATTGCTGCTATAACATTTATTAACATTTTTACATTTATAATCTTGGACATATTTTGGTATATTGTGGTTCACACCACTAGAGGGCCACCTGCACTGTTCCCTCCCATTAACTTCAATGCTTATTGCCCTCTATATTGTGTTGTCTTTTTTTTGTAATTCCTGTTTGCACAAGCATTTTTACGTTGGGTTGTGTAGTTGCTGTTATGTGTAGCACCTTCATTGAGCTTATTAATGACACTTATGTGATGCCTTATAAGTTTTCATTAGCAGTTATAAAGTTATGTTTATCATGCCACAAATAAGAAATTTCTAATGAATGACTTTAATTTATGAGGAACACATTCTACCATTCATTATCTTCTGCTTAATCCTCTACTAGGGTCGCAGGGGGGTTCCCCATACCCATCCTGAGGAGAATTTCTCGGGTGCTGGGCAGATACACCCAGGACAGGGTGCCAATTTATCACAGGGCACACACTCACTCACAGACACACTCTATATTGGGTATTTAGAGCATTCGATTTACGTTGAGCCGTGTTTTTGGACTGTGGGAGGAAACCGGAGAACCCGGAGGAAACCCATGTGGACACGGGGAGAACATAGAAATTCAACCGAGATTGGGATTCAAACCAGGAACATTCATTCATTCATTCATCTCCCGCTTATCCTCTATTAGGGTCGCGGTGGGGTTCCCCATGCCCATCCAGGGGAGAACGTCTCGGGCGCTGGGCAGATAGACCCAGGACAGGGCGCCAATCCATCGCTGGGCACACACTCACTCACACAGACACACTCTAAATGGGGCAATATGGAGAATTCAATTGACTTGATCCATGTTTTTGGACTGTGGGAGGAAACCAGAGAACCCGGAGAAAATCCACGCAGACACGGGGAGAACATGGAAACTCCACCCAGATGGGGATTCGAACCGGGAATCTCTAGTGCTGAGAGGCGAATGTGCTAACCACTAAGCCACCGTGCCCCTACCAGGGACATAATTAAGGCAAATTCTGTTTCCTTACGGGCCAAACGGTGGCTTAGTAGTTAGCATGTTCGCCTCTCGGCGCTAGGGATTCCCAGTTCGGATCTCAGCCTGGGTGGAGTTTCCTTCTCCATGTTCTCCCCGTGTCCGCGTGGGTTTCCTCAGGCTTTTCGGGTTTCCTCCCACAGTCAACATGGCTCAAGATAAAATGAATGCTCTACATACCCAATATACAGTACATCTGTGTGAGTAAGTGTGTGCCCAGTGATAGATTGGCACCCTGTCCTGGGTGTATCTGCCCAGCGCCCGAGACGTTCTTCGCAGGATGGGTATGGGGAACCCCCCCCCGCGACCCTAGTAGAGGATAAAGCAAAAGATAATAAATGGTAGAATGTCTTCCTCATAAATTAAAATCATTAAAATCATTAATTTAAAAGCTCTTATTTGTGTGCTCAGGGATCAAAGTCAAATGAATTCTCCAAATTGCCCCATATTTGTGTTTGTGTGTGTATGTGTGAGTGATTGTGTGCCCAGCAACAGATTGGCGCACTGTCCTGGGTTTTTCATGACCAGCACCTGAAACGATTTCCCCTGGATGGGCATGGAAAACCCCCCGTGACCCTAGTAGAGGATAAAGTGGAGGATAAAGGATAGATGTTTCCTTACAGCATATTATTATGACATTATGAGATTGGGATTATTAATATCTATGTACTTGGTTTATAACAACTCTTCTTATAAAGCTTTAGGAATACTTCATAAATACACATATAATGCAATATGAATACCAGATTTATAGAAAGTGTTATCTAATTTTTATATAAAAGCAGAAACACAGTTGTATAACATCATTAGCACATTGCAGTATATTCTAATTTCTAGAATATATTTTATAACTAGAATATATTCTATATTCTAGTTATTCTAAATCACAACAAATTTTATTATTCTTGTCGCTCTCTGTTCTATGATTTGGTCCATTATCTAATTCACCAACCTCAACGTAACATAATACACAAGCAGGTCAGACAGTAGCCAGTTACCTCTCCTGACCTCATCAGATAATCTGGGCTACTCGAGCCTCTGTCTTCTCCTCTGTAAAAGAGAACAGAGTCCTTAAAATAAAAGTCAGCCAAGAGTTTCTCAGTTACACCTTTACTTCAGTTTGCCATGAACCTGCACCCCATAATGAACACCTTGATTAAAAGGTGTTGAATGGTGTCTAAACTGTCTAAACTGATGCTGTTCAGTGCTGTTTTATGATTGGTAAGTCAGTGATTAGCCAGTTTCAATATTTTAATCACTAATTTTGTAATTTCAACATTATTATTGTTTAATTTCTCAAGCTACATTAATTTAATTATTATTAACTGGAACTGTTTTCTTTTTCAGTTTACTATTAATGTAAACGCTGGTATGACCGGAACAGTCTATTAGTGTATTCAGTACATGTATTCTAAATAGACAGTTATGTACGTATGATTTTTGGTATTGCTATAAGTGCCAGATAAAACTTTGCACACACTACATTCTTGTTCCAATGAATGTCCATGTTCTTAGTTTCACTTCCTGTAAAGATGGACTTTGTAGTTCTCCAATTCCAGACTGTAGTCCATCTGTTTGAGTCCTACAGTACATACTGTGTACGTCTCCGTTACTCGGTTCTAATGCTCAGGACCCCAATAGTACCACCACAGAGCAGGGGTTATAAGGTGGGTGCATTATTCCTATCCCAGCAGTGTCACTGAGGGGTTTAAATGAAACTCCAGCAGCACTGCTGCACTAAAACCTCCTCACCACATCAGTGTCACAGCAGAACTGACAATAAACAATCCACCACCCAAATTAGACCTGTTCTGTGATGCTCCTGACCATCAGAGAACAGAGAACCAAGAAAGAAAACAAGATAACAGTCTGCAATTGCAAAACTACAAAGTCCATCTATAAGGTAAGTGGAAAAATATATCTCTGTATATATAAACATTAAATAATGAAGACTATCTTTTTTGATAGTATGAGTGTAACATACTATAACAGGCAAATAATTATTATTTATTAATTTTATCAGGTTTTAATTGTCAAACTGTGGTTCATAGAGCATAATTCATGTTTTTAAGATACGAGTTCTGACCTTTTTTTTTTTTTTACAAGAAGAGACTTCACAAGGTGGTTTAACAATCCATATATATATATATATATATATATTCATTCATTCATTCATTATCTCCCTCTTATCCTCTATTAGGGTCGCGGTGGGGTTCCCCATGCCCATCCAGGGGAGAACGTCTCGGGCGCTGGGCAGATACACCCAGGACAGGGCGCCAATCCATCGCTGGGCACACACTCACGCACACAGACACTCTATATGGGGCAATTTTGAGAATTCAATTAACTTGATCCATGTTTTTGGACTGTGGGAGGAAACCGGAGAACCCGGAGGAAACCCACGCAGACACGGGGAGAACAAGGAAACTCCACCCAGATGGGGATTCGAACCGGGAATCCCTAGCGTTGAGAGGCGAACGTGCTAACCACTAAGCCACCGTGCCGCCCTATATATATATATATATATATATATATATATATATATATATATATATACACATATATATATATATATATATATATATATATATATATATATATATATATATAAATAAAATGTTTAAATAATGCCATATTATAATGTGTCTGTGGATCACCTTTAATTTAAATTTAATTACATTGTGCAACGTGTGTTTTGGCTGGTGTATATTAGTCATAAGCACCGTGCACGTCATAGTAAATTTACGGTATATAAAAGTAAAAGTGAAAACTTTCAGCGCGGTCCATTTAAACAGATGTCTAATAGAAATTCAGCTAGAAATTCACAAAGCAGCTAGAAAGAGACAACTATGGATAGTAATAAGAATCACTCAACCCTGCCTTGTATCGGGGCCTTTCCGCTCACTGTGCTACAGGAGATCAGACTGATAGAGCACACAGTCAGCCCTCAGCACAAGCTGAGATATGCCAGAGATTGCACAAGAGAGGAAAAAAAAGCTGCAGCTTGAACTTTATGCAAAAGGTGCAGTCTCATGTAGCCACATTCCCTGTGTTTCCTGAGGTGAGACAGTTACGCAGACAGAACAACACGTCTTCGCTCAGTGAGGTGCTGCAATTCGGCTATGCATAACGAGTTATGTACAATAAACAAAATTCCACCGACTTCTAAAGCACATACACAACTACGACCCATACATGGAACTGAATGGTCCTTCTGTAGTTTTCCTTTGTATCTAGAGACTGGACTGCTATAAAAAAAAAAGAAAACACTATACAAAAAAAAACCTTATTATAGTGTAAGCACAGTGGCTTAGTGGTTAGCACGTCCGCCTCTCAGTCCTGAGGATCCAGGTTCGAATCATAATCTGAGTGGAGTTTCTATGTTCTCCCCGTGTCCACGTGGGTTTTCTCTAGGTTCTCCAGTTTTCACCCACAGTCCCAAAACACGGATTCAAGCTAAGTGGGATTATTAATATCTATGTACTTGACTTGTGCCAACTCTTTTCATAAAGCTTTAAGAATACTTTATGAATGCACATATAATGCATTATGAATAGCAGATTCATAGAACGTGTTACCTAATTTTTATATAAAACACAAATCCCAATCTGGGTGGATTTTCTAAGTTCTCCAATTCAATTAAATTCTCAATTGAATGCTCTAAATTGCCCTATGTATTGTCTGATTGTGTAAGCGTGTGTGTGTTTGCCCAGCGATAGATTGGTGCCCTCTCCTGGGTGTATCTGCCCAGAGCCTGAAACGTTCATGCCTGGATGAGGATGTCCCCCCACCCCACTCAAGACCCTAGTAGAGGATTAAACAGAAGATAATGAATTATTGAATTAATAAATTAATTATTTTAAGACTTGAAATTAAACCCAGGACCCTAAGGTAGCTGTAAGGGAGCAGCACTACCATAAGATTATAAGATTTCAAAAATATGTTCAAGCCAAAAAATGAAGACATAAATATAATATCTTCTTCACTTACCATATAGATAGACATTGTAGTTATAATATTACAGACTGTAGTCCATCTGTGTTCTTGTTTTTGTTAATCCCCTGTTGGTTCTCTGAAAAATAATGAATGAATAAATAAAAACTGAATTTAAGTTGAAGGTTACAAGTCAGATTAACTACAAATTATACACAAATAATATAATACGTAGTGTCTGTGGCAAGTTATATATTCATTTATTCGTTATCTTCCTCTACTAGGGTTTCAGGGGGTTCTCCATGCCTGTCCAGAGGAGAACGTTTCGGGCGCTGGGCAGATACACCCGGGACAGTGCGTCAACCTATCACTGGGCGCACACACAAACACACTCTATATGGGGCAATTTGGAAAATTCAGTTGACTTGATCCATGTTTTTGGACTGTGGGGGGAAACCGGAGAACCTGGAGGAAACCCATGCAGACACGGGAAGAACATGGAAACTCCACCCAGATTGGGATTCGAATCAGGATCCCTATTGCTAACCACTTACCCACCATGCCACCCCCTCAGGGATCTTATTTGTATGTCCCCTCTCGCACTCTTCGGTCTACTGGCACCAACCTTTCGGTCTTGCTGCTCCAACCCTGTGAAATTCTTTACCGTAAACTCTCCGTGGCCGTTCTAATTTATTTTTATTTACTTAAGTCCCAATTAAAAACTTTTTTTTCCTCTTCACAGTATTGACTATATGTTTGTAAATCGTCCTTGGGTTCTTGAAAGGTGCTATATACTGAACTTTATCATTTACCTGTACTCTGCATAATGACAATTAAGTTGAATCTAATATCGGTGATGTAAACAGAAAATGAATGTTGTGGTTCACACTTCATTCCCCAGGCTGTAGAAAGAATGAGCTTCAGTATTCAGTATGCACATTATTTCATTTTTAATGGAAATTAGAAACGAAAATAGTGGTCGTCGTGGGAGACCCGTCACAACACATGAGATTAAAGGATAGATCTGTCATATTAGCTTCAGTTATTTGGTCCAAGTGGAACTATTAGGCAATCTGATCTAACTTTAAAGACGTGTTTGTTGTTGTCCTGTCAGTGCTCAAAGAACAACGTAAGAGGAAGGAAGGTATCAATATCACAGTTAGGTGATGACTTGGTTCTGTCCTAACAGGGTGCTGTTAGAAACAGTTACTGTTTGATGTTGAGGAACGCAACACAGATGGGCTATGAAGGAAACATCTAAACGACATGATGGTCATGTTCAAGAAACTACTGTTACTGCCTTCTTTGGTGTAAATAAGATTGTTTTTAAGGTACTGTACCTTTTATTATGTCTGGGATGTACTTCTGAAAGGGATGGGAAAGTCAGGGTTGAGTCAGGGTTCGTATGCACCAGTAGACCTCCCTCTTGTGGTCGGGCTCAGTCACTGCAGTCACGGTTTGCAATGTGCAAAGACATGGTGCTGAGACATCCAGGTTTAGAAAATTATTAAGAAATGTAAAATATAATAATAACAAAATAAAAGGCTATAAGAAATAATAATTAAACATGATTTTATGATGTATGTAATTAACAGATCTGTTATTTTTTTTTACAAACATCTAGTTGTCTTTTGGTTTAAGTAAATTTTTAAAACTCTTATGTTTTCTCTTTTATAAAATAAAAAAAATTCAATAATTTTAACAAATAGGGTGGCACGGTGGTTTAGTGATTAGCATGTTCTCCTCTAAGCACTAGGAATTCCAGGTTTGAATCCCAATCTGGGTGGAGTTTCCATGTTCTCCCTGTGTCCGTGTGGGTTTCCTCCAGGTTCTCCAGTTTCCTCCCACTGACCAAAAACATGGATCAAGGTCAAGTAAATTCTCCAAATTGCCCCATCTATTGTGTGTTTGTGTGTGAGTGTGTGCCCAGTGATAGATTGGCACCCTGTCCTGGGTGCATCTACCCTGCGCTCAAAACGTTCTCCCCTGAATGGGCATGGGGAACCCCCCAAACCCTAGTAGAGGAGAAGATAATGGATGGATGGATTGATTCATTTTAACAATATAATTCTTGTCTCAGCTAAATCCTATAGTTGGGTGGTGGTGTGTGTGTGTGTGTGTTCCCATACCCATCCAGGAAAGAACGTTTCGGGAAGATACCCCCAGGACAAGACGCCAAACTATCACTGGACACACACAGACACTCACACAAACTATATGGGGCAATTTAGAGCAGCAAATTTACTTTGAATCCATTTTTTTAGACTATGGAAGTAAATCAGAGAAACCAGAAGAAACCGATGTGGACACGGGGAGAACACGGACACTCCACTCAGATCCGGATCCCCAGCACTAAGGGCATGGGGCGGATACAGCCAGGGCAGGGCATCAATCGGATGCTATTGTCATTCATTCATTATCTTCCTCTCAATCGTCTACTAGGGTTGCGGGGAACGCTCAGAACGAAATCGTCCACTAGGGGTGCTGGGCAGATAAACCCATGACAGGGTGCCAATCTATCGCTGGGCACACTTACTCACACCCAATATATGGGGCAATTTAGAGCATTTAATTTACTTTAAATCAAACCAGAGAACCCGGAAGAAACCCCACGCATACATGAGGAGAACATGGAAACTCCACCCAGATTGGGATTCAAACCTGGATCCCCAGCACTGAGAGGAGAACTACTAATCACTTTTTTTTTTTATAATTTTGCCGGTGTGTTTTTTTCCCCTTTAATTTGGCTTGCGCAACTTCCTCCAAAAATGTGCTCATGGCTGCTTGCTTGAACGTACAGAACCTTATATTCCAAGCTTGAACCATTAATCTGGAATTCCCATTCTTTGGCCCAACAGCCTCAATTGTTAAGAGACTCCGATCCCACGGTGTTAAGGTGTGTCTGTGGTTTTTAATAAAACACCATGTACACTTTCAACGCAAGATTTATCCATTTTAAGTCAAATGCATCCAAGTCATCACAACACACAGATGATTCACACTTTGACTTTGAGGTCAGGCCGTGGAGCACCGCAGGGTTAAACTCCAGGACTGACTGACCGCCTGAAAAGTGTTTGAAGTGAAATGTCAGCGATCAATCCAGAAGCACTCATTCGCTGATGAAAGCCGTTTGACCTGACCCAGTTCACGGTGCACAGGTAATGATCACCTCCTGCTTTCATCTCCAAATTCCCTTCCCTGATCAAAGGATGGCAGGACGCTGGGTGAATCCACGGGTGCCGGATCTCCAACCACGGACGCACATGTGTCCTCTCTGGCAACCTTATTAGATTATCACCTCCTAAACTAAAGAGTATAACAGGATGTAAAAAAGGTTGACTATAGTGAAAAGGACTGATTATTAGAAGTGCATTCAGCATCTGCAGCACAGTGGCTTAGTGGTTAGCATGTTCTCCTCTCAGTGCTAGGGATGAGTGACTGAAATCGATGGGAGAACCTTTTTATAACATTCTCCCCTGGATGGGCATGGGGAACTCCCCCCCCCCCCTTCAACCCTAGTAGAGGATAAAGTGGAAGATAATGGATGGATGGGCTGCACGGTGGCTTAGTGGTTAGCATGTTCTCCTTTCAACACTATGGATTCAGGTTCGATCCCCATCTGGGTGGAGTTTCCATGCTCTCCCCATGTCTACATAGGTTTTCTCTGGGTTCTCCGATTTCCTCCCACAGGCCAAAAAACATGGAGGTCAATTGAATTCTCAAGGTCAATTGAATTCTCCAAATTGCCCCATATAGAGTGTGTTTGTGTGTGTGAGTGAGTGTGTGCCCGCCCAGCTATGAGTAGGCGTATCTGCTCAGCACCCTAAACGTTCTGCCCTGGATGGGCATGGGGAACCCCCCTGTGACCCTAGTAGAGGATAAAGCGGAAGATGATGGACAGATGGATACCCGTATATACTTTAAGGGCAGCACAGTCTCTTCTCAGCGCTGGAGATCCATGTTCAAATCCCAATCGGGGTGGAGTCTCTATGTTCTCCCTATGTCGTGTGGGTTTCTTTAAGGTTCTCTGGTTTGCTCCCACAATCCAAAAGCAATGCTTTCAAGGTAAAGCGAACACACTATATAATTGCCCCATATAGCAGGTGTGTCTGTGTGAGTAAATGTGGCCAGCGATAGACTGGTGCCCTGTTCTGGGTGTATCCCTGAATGGGTATGGAGAAGCCCGTCCCCCTTCCCCATTATAGGATTAGGCAGAAAAAGATAACATCCTAAACAGATATTCTTTAGTTTTTTTTAATAGTAATTAAAGATAAAATAACAAATTTACCTCAATCAACATCAGAGAGAGTGGCCCAAATCAAAGGGAATACATTTTGCAAGAACCATGGGAGGATTTACAAACATTTTGGATTATAACTCAACACTTCGACACATCTGTTGGCCAGAGAAACTGATTCCAGGTATTGTATCTGACTAAAAGAGCTGTTTCAGCTTTTAAAGGCTGCACACGATCATCACCAACAGGTGCATTACATCCAATTACATCCAATTAGTGTTGTTTGTCTCTGGCTCCGCCCCTCCAAAGCCTTACCCCACCCAGCACCACTGCGCTCATGCCACACCTATGTCACAGGTAAGCAATCTTATCTCAATCTTGACTTTCTTGCCAACAATTACATTACATTTGGTCATTTATTGGACGCTTTGATCCAATGCGCCTTACAAGGTGAGCACAGGGTTAATCACAACATCCCTGGAGCAATTAGGGTTAAGGGTCTTGCTCAAGGACCCACATTGGTAACTTCAGTGGACCTGGGATTTGAACCCCCAACCTTCAGATTGATAGCCCAACACCCTAACCACTGAGCTATCGTGCCCTTGCTTATTATTTAGTACATATCATTAGAATTAATAATTGTACAATATAATTTGGGCAAGGGCGGCACGGTGGCTTAGTGGTTAGCACGTTCGCCTCTCAGCGCTAGGGATTCCCGGTTCGAATCCCCATCTGGGTGGAGTTTCCATGTTCCCCCCGTGTCTGCGTGGGTTTCCTCCGGGTTCTCCGGTTTCCTCCCACAGTCCAAAAACATGGATCAAATCAATTGAATTCTACAAAATTGCCCCATATAGAGTCTGTCTGTGTAAGTGAGTGTGTGCCCAGTGATAGATTGGCGCCCTGTCCTGGGTGTATCTGCCCAGCACCCGAAACGTTCTCTCCTGGATGGGCATGGGGAACCCCACCACGACTCTAATAGAGAATAAAGCGGAAGATAATGGATGGATGGATAATTTAGTCAGGAAAACACTAGCAATACTTTTAATCTGATTTATATAATTAATCTTTATTATAGATTCATTCATTTATTCATTATCTCTCGCTTATCCTCTATTAGGGTCGCGGTGGGGTTCCCCATGCCCATGTCCATGTTTTTGGACTGTGGGAGGAAACCGGAGAACCCGGAGGAAACCCACGCAGACACGGGGAGAACATGGAAACTCCACCCAGATGGGGATTCGAACCGGGAATCCCTAGCGCTGAGAGGCGAACGTGCTAACCACTAAGCTGCCGTGCCACCTTATTATAGATTATAATATAAATTTACAATGGGGCGGCACGGTGGCTTAGTGGTTAGCACATTCTCCTCTCAGTGCTAGGGA
>JAFMOD010000104.1:1779821-1794821 GCA_019802435.1 Corydoras maculifer | reverse complement strand
GGCGAGAAAGGAGCTGATAGAGCCCTGACGCAGCAGTTTCATCTCCACGTCGATAAGAAAGTCTCGCGGGCTGTGGACTTCCCTGTGCAGGTACACGGCCCCCGTGAAGCTGTTCAGCCGGCGGGTGCTGAAGTAGCCTTCCTCGTTGCCGCGCAGGATGCTAATGATGATGTTGTCCCCCGTGTAGGCCGGAGACGGCGCGATTCGGAAGATCTGCGCCGGAATGATGATGTTGGTCTGGAAGCTGAGCTGGTAGTAGGTGATGCGGATCGGCGTGTTCTGGCAGTCTTGGGTGCCAAAGCATTTTATACGCTCACAGCGACTAAGAATGAAACAACAGTGACAACAATATTAATTGCCAATAGTAATAATTCATTCATTATCTTCTGCTTTATCCTCTACTAGGGTCATGGGGGTGGGTTCCCCATGCCCATCCAGGGGAGAACGTTTCAGGTGCTGGGCAGACAGTGGACTGTGGGAGGAAACCGGAGAACCCGGAGGAAACCCATGCGGACACGGGGAGAACATGGAAACTCCACCCAGATTGGGATTCGAACTGGGAATCCCTAGCGCAGAGAGGAGAACATGCTAACCACTAAGCCACTATGACGCTCCAATAATAATAATGATAATGAATAATAGCAAAAACTGGGTGGCATGGTGGTGTAGAGGTTCTCATGTCTGCCTCTCAGTGCTGGGGATCTAGGTTCGAATCCCAATCTGGGTGGAGTTTCCATGTTCTCCCCGTGTCCGTTTCCATCTGGGTTCTCCAGTTTCCTCCCACAGTCCAAAAACATGGCTTCAAGGTAAACTCACTGCTTTAAATTGACGCTTAATAGTGGTGTGTGTGTGAGTCCAGCAATAGATTGGCTCCCTGTCCTGGGTGTCCCGCCCAGCGCCCAAAACGTTTTCCCTGGATGGGCATGGGGAACCCCTCCCTTTGCAACCCTAGTGGAGAATTAAGCAGAAGATAATGAATGAATGAATGAATGAATGAATAATAATAACTGGGTGGCAAGATGGATGGCGTAGTGGTTAGCATGTTCTCCTCTCAGTGCTAGGGATTTCTGGTTCGAATCCCAATCTGGGTGGAGTTAGCATGTTCTCCCCGTGTCCGCGTGGGTTTTCCAGGTTCTCCGGTTTCCTCCCACGGTCCAAAAACATGGATTTGAGGTGAATTAGATGCTTTAAATTGCCCTTATAGAATCTGTGCATGCGTGCGTGAGTAAGTGCACCCAACGATGGATTAGTGTATCGGCCCAAAACGTTCTCCCCAGGATGGGAAGAACCCCCCATACCCCAGGGGGACCCAAGTATAGAATTAGGAGGTCAAGATAATTAGATGAGATCTCTCACACACACACACACACACACTTTCACCCTTATTTATAGGATGCATAATTATACCCTTTTCATCCACCAACTAAACAGCTTGTGCTAATTAGTTTAATTTTAATGAGCTAATTAGCTGCCAGAACCTATCCCATCACTCACTCCAGAAGGGTAGCAAAATCAACAGGTGATTTCAGGGCGACAACTCATCCACACACACGTTAATGCATAAAGAATAAATCAACCTCAATTTGGGATTTTGTTAGTTTCACAGAAATCAGGAGAACATAACACTCGACATTGAAACATACATTAGTGTTCTTTTCTGCAATCAAACCCATGACTGTCGTGCTATAAGGTGCTACACACCTTGCCCCATTAAAACCATCATTTTACAATCTATTATAAATCTACGATTTACGTTAATAACAGGCTTAAAATTATATATGTAACAATAATATCCATCCATCCATTATCTTCTGCTTTATTCTCTATAAGGGTCGTGGGGGGGGTTCCCCATGCCCATCCAGGGAAGAATCCCTACGTTTCGGGTGCTGGGTAGATACACCAAGGACAGGATGCCAATCTATCGCTGGGCACACACTCACTCACACAAACACCCTCTATATGGGGCAATTTGAAGAATTCAATTGACCTTGATCCATGTTTTTGGACTAAGGGAGGAAACCGGAGAACCCGGAGGAAACCCACGCGGACACGGGGAGAACATGGAAACTCCACCCAGATTGGGATTCGAACCGGGAATCCCTAGAGCTAAGAGGAGAACATGCTAAACACTACGCCACCCAATAATTATTATTCATTCATTCATTCATCATCTTCCACTTAAGGGGAATTCCTAGCGCTGAGAGGAGAACATGCTAACCACTAAGCCACCATGCCACCCTATTTAATATATTTTAATTATAATATTACACTATAATATATTTTCAGATTTAATACATGTAATATTTTTGGGGAAGTCCCAAACTGTATGGTGTATTCACACACACACACACACACACACACACACACACTCACACTCACACTCACACTCACACTCACACTCACACTCACACTCACAAACACAAACACAAACACAAACACAAACACAAACACAAACACACACACACACACACACACACACACACACACACACACTCTCACACATTATAATCTGTTATTAGATTTGTATGTATGTATATATATTTATGTATTCTTTATAATCCTTGTATTTTTATATATAATACCAGATGTCTGCAATACGTGCAACAGATTTTTGCAACATCAGTATCCAAGTTCTGCACCGCCAGCAAAATGAGTACTTAATATCAAACACACGTGTGTAAAATAAAACCTGGATGATCAGATGGCGTCGCCATCATCTTGCAGCCTGATGAAAATCGTGCTCAGCCAAGGTTCAGTCTTAATAAGCCCGCAGCCAGCATGGATTTCCTTATGCAACAAGGTCATTGCTCGCACACATGGAAGGAGGGGGTGAAGCGGCAAGTGTTTCTTTGAGGTTTAGAAAGGGCAGCTATATCTACACTTCATAGTGTAATGAACTGCTGCTACTTTGCCCGTTACAGCTAATAACAACACACTGGATTTAGAGGAAAGGAATTATGATGTGTCAAATTTGTTACATCATCCATCCATCTATTATCTCCCAATTTATCCTCTATTAGGATTGCGGGGGGGTTCCCCATGCCCATCCAGGGGAGAAGATTTCAGGCGTTGGGCAGAAACACTCAGGACAGGGCGCCAATCTATCGCCGGACACACACTCACTTACACAATTTGGATATGGGGCAATTTGGAGAATTCAATTGACCTTGATCCATGTTTTTGGACTATGGGAGGAAATTGGAGAACCTGGAGGAAACCCACGTGGACACGGGGAGAACATGGAAACTCCACCCAGATTGGGATTCGAACCTGAATCCCCAACGTTGAGAGGCGAAAGTGCTAACCACTGTGCCACAATTTGTTACATCAAAATAACATTATTAAAAAAAAGGTTTAGTCAGGGGCAGTGCGGGGTAAAGTGCTTAGCTCCTCTTTGCAACCTCTCAGCGCTGGGGGTCCTAGGGTCACAGGGAGGGGAGGGTTCCATGGATGTTCATCAAGGGGAGAATGTTTCGGGCGCTGGGTAGATACACCCAGGACAGGGCGCCAATCTATCACTGGGTTCACACTCACTCACACACACACACACTCTATATGGGGCAATTTGGAGAATTCAATTGACTTCATCCATGTTTTTGGACTGTGGGAGGAATCTGGAGAACCCGGAGGAAACCCACACGGACACGATGAGAACATGGAAACTCCACCCAGATTGGGATTCAAAACTAAATCCCCAGTGCTGAGAGAAGAACATGCTAATCACTAAGCCACCTTACCTTCCAATATCATGATCACTACATGTAAAAATGGTATGACTCACGTGTCAGATGCCTTCTTGTAATTCTCAGGACATGTGAAGGACAGACACCGAAAGCCACCTTGGATGTTGTAGCACGTCTGAGTCGCTGAGCAGTTGTGCGTTCCAGTCACACACTCGTCAACGTCTGAAATAACACAAAGCAGAAATGACAGAATCAAAGAGGACTTAGTACACACTGTGGATATGGGTTTTGCAAATAGTTATGCATCTCATTCGACGGAAAGAGCAGTTTTTACAGCTCACCAGTTTTAATTTACACGCTCAATTATTAAACGTTTAAGTGCTCGGTCAATTCTTTAAATTGGAAAAAGTACAAACTCCAATTTTCAACATAATGAGGTGTGTTATCCGAGATAGAGGCCTGTTATAGCAAACATACATTACATTACGTTTAGACATTTAGAAGACGCTTTTATCCAAAGCAACTTGCAGATGAGAACAGCACAAGTCAGTAGTTAAGAAAAAACAAGTTTAAGTAATTTATTTATAGAGTGCTTTTTACAATAGCACATGGTCACAAAGCAGCATTACAGTTTAATAGGCCTTTAAACCTCCAAAGAGCAAGCTGAAGAGACAGTGGCAAGAAAAAAACTCTGTTATGTTGTTATTTTAGGGAAGAAACCTTGTGAAGACCAAGACTCTGTGGGGGACTCATCCTCCTTGAGCGGCCTGGCATTTGTGAAGATTTGGTGTGCCTGTGTTTCGTCATGTGACCTATCCCTACATGTTTAAAAGCCCTTCCCCCCCTTTGTGTTGGAACATTGTTTTATGCTATGGTCATGTCCAGTCGTATGCTATTAGGGTGACCAGTCCCGCAATTTCGTTACTTTCAGGCGTCCCGCAAATGGAGACGATGTCCTGCATTATTATTTAAAGTTTTGAAATGCGGGTTTTATAATCTGCCATTGGATGGCTCTGTTGTCTGTTATGGAGGGGAAGGCGGGCTGTTTGAATGTCAACCAATAAGTAACGCGGACGCATGCTAAGGCGGCGCCCACCAACACAAACAATGCAAATTAGGTCTCATATATATATATATATATATATATATATATATATATATATATATATATATATATATATATGTGTGTGTGTGTGTGTGTGTGTGTATGTATATATATATATATATATATATGTGCCCAGTGATGGATTGGCGCCCTGTCCTGGGTGTATCTGCCCAGCGCCCGAGATGTTCTCTCCTGGATGGGCATGGGGAACTCCACTGCGACCCTAATAGAGGATAAAGCGGAAGATAATGAATGAATGAATGAATAATAATAATAGTAATATAAAGCCTGACCTTGACATGAGTGTCCGTTGGGTGACATAGAGTAACCCTGCGGTGGGCAGGCACATTTGTAGCTTCCTTGAACATTAACACACTGGAATGCACACATGTTTCCGATGCTCTGTGAACATTCATCAATATCTACAAGACAAAAGTGGAAATTACATTTTTGTGATTTTAGATTTTAGATTGTGTGTGTGAGTGTGTGTGTGTGTGTGAGAGAGAGAGAGAGAGAGAGAGAGAGAAACAGGTATGCATTATTTCATTGAAAACAATGTTATCAGTCATAACCTGATAGTAAACTGATGCCGTTTATTTTTAATGACCTTCGAAGAATCATTGGCTTTAATCACTAAACAAAAAGCAAATGTCTGCTGGTGTGTCTTTACTGAGAGCACTTGTAATATGTTACTTCCATTGATTTATTAATACCTTTTAATCCCTGAGTCATTATGTTCTTTATGTCAACATTGATGGGGATTTGCTTTTATTTCATGGGAAGGCCCAAGCACTGTGTGCGTGCGTGTGTGTGTGTGTGTGTGTGTGTGTGTATGTGTGTGTGTGTGTGTACATGCATGCCCTGCTTCAAACTAATTTGTTATTGTGTTATACCTGCCCTGGGCCATGATTTTAAAATACTGTTTAAAACTCTAAAACAATTATGGCTTATATATATACCTCTTACTAAATAACATTTATGCGTATAACTAATTTATGCATATTTACATTTGGTCATTTAGCAGACTCTTTTATCCAAAGCGACTTACAAGGTGAGAACAGGGTTAAACAACATCCCTGGAGCAATGAGGGTTAAGGGTCTTGCTCAAGGACCCACATTGGTAACTTCAGGGGACCTGGGATTTGAACCGCCAACCTTCAGATTGATAGCATAATTGGGGTTGTCAGTGCTGGAGCCTATTTTCAGTTTGTCAGATTCTCAGTTCAGTTCAAATAATACAATTTTATATCTTAATTAATTAAACAAAAAAGAAAAATTATATAAATCCAGGTTTGAATCATAATTCCAATCTGGGTGGAGTTCCCATGTTCTTCCGAGTTCTCCGGTGTCCTCCCACAGTCCAAAACCATGGATTCAAGGTAAATTGAGGGCTCTAAATTGTTCCTACATTGTGTTTGTGTGTATGTGTGAGTGAGTGTGTCCAGTGATATATTGGTGCCCTGTATTGGGTGCATCTGCCAGCGCATGAAACGGTCCCCTGGATGGGCATAGTGGGAACCATGATTGATGATTTGATGTATTGTGATTGTCCTACCTTCACAAGTGTGGCCATCCTCTTTCAGGTAGTACCCAACACGGCAGTAACACTGGTAGGAACCGTATATGTTGGCACACTCTTGACTGCAGGGATTATTCTCATTACATTCGTTTATATCTGTGTATGAGATGAAACAATATGATATTATTATGGCAGACTATTGGAATTGTGATTTTTATTATTATAATTTTTCCCAAAAAAATGTATAATAATAATAATAATAATAATAATAAAACATTTGGACACACCCCCTTTGTGCTCCACTTATTGTCCATGTTCTCAGTTCCACTTCCTGTAAAGATGGACTTTGTAGTTCTCCAATTCCAGACTGTAGTCCATCTGTTTGTGTTCTACAGTACATACTGTGTACGCCCCCTTTACTCTGTTCTAATGGTCAGAACCCCAATAGTACCACCACAGAGAAGGGATTATTTGCTTGGTGCATTATTCTTATCCCAGCAGTGTCACTGAGATGAAACTCAAATGAAACTCCAGCAGCACTGCTGCACTAAAACCCCCTCACCACATCAGTGTCACTGCAGAACTGACAATAAACAATCCCCCACCCAAATTAGACCTGTTCTGTGATGCTCCTGACCAACAGAGAACAGAGAACCAACAGAGGACTAACAACAACAAAGAACACAGATGGACTACAGTCTGGAATTGTAAAACCACAAAGTCCATCTATATGATAAGTGGAGGAGACACATAATGGAGCAAGAAGAAGGCGTGCAGATATGTATTTCTTAATCACTATTAATACATTTAAAGCCCATTTTCTTATAACCACAAGCTGGAAGCAAGCCACACCCCAACTTGATGACATACAATGGCAGTGTCAGTGCACAGTGATGCTGGTGATCCTGCATATCATTATATACCTTAATCTGTAGCAGTATACTGCTGCCCACATAGTTAAAAACCAAAATAAAACAGTCCCTTGTTTGTTTTACATGCACAGTTAACAATTGTAGTAGTAAACCAGGGTCTCCAGGCAACAGGGATAATATCAGTGACCTCATTATCTCCAAAACGAGAACAAAAAAACTTCAGGTGGCCATGGCCCAGCTCTGTTCGTCAGTCAAAACAAGCATTGGTGTCAGGCCGAGCATTGTAGCGGTGCAACAACGGCACCGATTCGTTCTTTTTATAGCCGGGGAGCTATTAATCCCCCCCCCCCTCCATTATTGTGAAGCTAAGCCAAAAGTCACATCCTGAATAGCACCGCAGGCCAGAACTGCCCAGCCAAGTCCTTGAAATCAACTTCTCTAAAATGAATGTCATTGCCTTCTGCGTGACTCGGGAAGCCAGCATGCTTGATTAAGCTCCCTAAATAGCTCGACAAACTGGCCCCGTCTGCACCAATACATATGCATCCCGACTCACCCACTCACTCACTCAGTTTCAGTGTGATCAGCACTCGCTCATGTTCTCAACATCGTTCAACAGTCTCGTCGTCTGCTGGTCATATGGCGACACTGTCATTTGTTTATTGTTTTATTGTAATTTTTTTGTATTTCTCTTATTTATAGCTTTTGTGGTCACACAAGGGTGGCACGGTGGCTTAGTGGTTAGCACGTTCGCCTCTCAGGTTCGAATCCCCATCTGGGTGGAGTTTCTATGTTCTCCCCGTGTCTGCATGGGTTTCCTCCGGGTTCTCCTGTTTCCTCTCACAGTCCAAAAACATGGATCAAGTCAATTGAGTTCTCCAAATTGCCCCATATAGAGTGTGTATGTGTGAGTGAGTGTGTGCCCAGTGATGGATTGGCGCCCTGTCCTGGGTGTATCTGCCCAGCAACCAAGACGTTCTCCCCAGGATATAATATAATATAGGATAAAGCAGAAGATGATGGATGGATGGTTGGGTGGTCAGACAACCTGATTCCCTACAGGAAGGAAAACGGAGAACCAGGAGGAAACTTACACGGACAGGGGGAGAACATGGAAACTCCACCCAGATTTGCATTCAAACCTGGTTCCTTAGTGCTGAGGGCCAGAGGTGCTAACCACTAAGCCATTGTGATGCCATTGTAATTATTTATTCATTATCTTCCGCTTAACCTTCTACTAGGTTCATTGGGGGTTCCTCATGCCCATCCATGAGAGAACGGTTTGGGTGCTGGGCAGATACACCCAGGACAGGGTGCCAAACCATCACTGGGCACACATTCACTCACACAGACACACTTAGTATATAGGGGCAATCTAAACCTTAAATCCATGTTTTTGACTGTGGGATGGAACCGGAGAACCTAGAGGGAAACCCACACGGACACAAGGAGAACATAAAAACTCCACCCAGATTGGTATTCGAACCAGGATCCCACTGTGTCACCCCAGATTCCAATAATAATACATATTTTTCTTTTTAGCAAACATATCTGCTTCAGAACACCAGGGTTCCAATAAATACAAAAAAACAATCAATTAATTAATTAATTAAAAAAAAAAATATATATATATATATATATAATTTTTAATAATTAATGAATTAATTGTTTTATGTATTTATTTTTATTATTAAATATATATATTCATTGAAGTGATTTCGCAATGGGGTTGTCAGTGCTGGAGCCTACCATGAGGTTTTTGGTGTAAAAGGTGGGGGAGTTCAGTTCAAACAATACAATTTTAAATCATAATTAATGTTACAAAAAAATATAAATTCTTTAAATCCAGTTTCGGTGTGTGTGTGTGTGTGTGTGTGTGTGTGTGTGTGTGCCCAGTGATATATTGGTGCCCTGTCCTGGGTGTATCTGCCCAGCGCATGAAACGTTCTCCCCTAGATGGGAATGGTGCATGGGTATCAACCATGATTGATGATTTGATGTATTGTCATTATCCTACCTTAAGTAAATAATTAAATTGTGCCGTTTAGAACAAAATAAACCTGTACAAACCTTCACAGTTTTTGCCATCAAATGCCAGTGCGAAACCCGTGGTGCAGGAGCATCGGTAGGAGCCCACCGTGTTGTCACATGTCTGTGCGCACAGTCGTCCTGGGTAACGCCAACATTCATTCACATCTGCAAGAAATGGATCAGATACATGTCCATTTTGGATCTATACAAACCTAAATCAATCCAAAAACACTGGGGTGGTCAGCACATATTCGTTTTAGAGCCTGGGATCTATATGTCTTTCCGTGACAAAAAACAGAGATGGTGCTTGGACCTTTTGATTTGATAATGGGTGGTACTTGGTTTGAAAAGTTTGAGAATCACTGAACTATTGCAAAAAGCTCTATATAAATAATAAATAAAACTAAAAGTTAAGGTTAGGTTATGGTTTTATTAGTAAGGTTTCAGAATTTATGGTTATGATTTGGTTAAAAACGTAAATGGAAGTCTATATAAATTCCCCACAATTGCAGTGAGAGAGAGATACATACATATATATACATACACACACACACACACACAAACAAATATATATACACACACACACACACTATTTATATATATTTGTTTGTACACACACATAATATATATATATATATATATATATATACAAACACACTTGGATACTTGATACAGGTTGTGTGGGAGGAAACCGGAGAACCCGGATGGGGATTTGAACCGGGAATCCCTAGTGCTGAGAGGTGAACGTGCTAACCACTAAGCCACCGTGCCGCCCCCGTGTGTGTGTATATGTATATATATATATATATATATATATATATATATATATATATATATATATATATATATATATATAATGTGTGTGTGTTTGTGTGAGTGAGAGAGATAGAGAGACCTACCAACACAAACCCTGCGGATGGCATCATATTGGTAACCCATCTGGCATTCACATCGATGACTACCAGGCAGGTTGTGACAGACCTGCGCTTCAGTACAACGGTGAGTCCCTGTTGTGCACTCATCCACATCTGCACAGAATATAAAGCACTTTTATGAAACAAGTAGTGCGGTCTCGAAATCTAATTGGCTGAGCAGTTTGTCCAGCCGTGACAATATTGATAACACACCTCTGACCGCTTCACATTTGTATTCATGTGTGACACACAATACATACCCACAGTGCAAAAACATGGATTTAATAATATGTATGCTCTAAATTGCCCCTTATAGTGTGTGTGTGTGTGTGTGTGTGTGTGTGTGTGAAAGTGAGTGTGTGCCCAGCAATACATTGACGCCCTATCCTGGGTGTCTGCCCAGCACTCAAAACACTCTGCTGTATGGGGATGGGGAATCCCATGACCCTAGTAGAGGATTAAGCGAAAGATATTGAACGCTTGCCCCTCTAAATTGCCCCTTATAGAGTGTGTTAGTGTTAGTGAGTGCCCAGCGATGGATTGGTGCCCTGTCCTGTCCCTGTCATCTGCCCAGTACCGCAAAATAGGAGAGAAGGAGAACCGCCCAAAACCCAAGTAGTGGATTAAGTGCAAGATAATGAATGAATGAATGAATAGTTACTATACATTAAAATGTGCAGAAATCATTCACGCTTTTATAATCTGACAGGATCATGTAGTTCTCTTGTCAAATGTCCACGGGTACGATTGTTCCACTTCCAGCCTTAGCACATGGGGAAACATTCTTTTGTTCTATTAACCTCGATTAAATGATCTCAGTAAGTGCTGACATGTACCGCCTCTTACACCTCTCTTGTAAAACCTTCACTCATTCTTTTTGTGCAAATTGAGGTATAAAGACTGGTTTTCAAACGACCTCTTTCAAATCCCACAAGAGGTTTTTATGGTATTCAAATCTGAAGATTAAGAAGGTGACCCCAGGTTTTTTTTCTACATTGGTTTCTTAACTATGTTCTCACCTGGAATTGCGCTTGGAAGTTTTGTCATCTTATTGTATGCCACAGGAGGCATAACACCTCGATTAAAACGGCTGGCTATTTGTAATGTCACAATGCAAGGCACATGGTAGAAACTATATATATATATCCATTGTCTTCTGCTTTATCCTCTACTAAGGTCGTGGTGTGGTTCCCCATGCCCATCAAGGGGCGAACGTTCCGGGCGCTCGGCAGATACACCCAGGACAGCCAATCTATCGCTGGGCACACACTCATTCACATACACACACACACACTCTATATGGGGCAATATGGAGAATTCAATTCACCTTGATTCATGTTTTTGGACAGTGGGAGGAAACCAAAGAATCCTGTGGAAACCCACACATGGGGAGAACATGGAAACTCCATCCAGAATGGGATTCGAACCGGGACTCCTTAGCACTGATATATGTTTTTATATTGATATATATATTTTTATATTTATTTTTATTATTATTACTGACTCACAGACACAACCACATGAACGTTTCGACCCTCAGGCCTTCATCACCATGCTTCCGGTTGCCAAATGAACCCACTACTTAATCCAAGTGTATTCACTGACTATTTTACTTTCAGTCACATGTGATGGTACTTGCGCTCTTACCAACACATCGAGTTCCGTCAGTGCTGGAGTGATATCCACGATTGCAGGACAACATCTTGCGCTGACATGTATAAGAACCCACAGTGTTAATGCAGGTAAAGCCTGAAGTACACGGTTCTCTCACGGCACTGCATTCATCAATGTCTGAAAAACAGACATCAGAATATAATTAAAAAAAAAAAAAAAAAAAACATTGCAGTGCAGTGCAGAAAATTATTTATAACCAATACACCAGATACAATAAGTATGAGTACACACATGTACTGGGGCGGCACGGTGGCTTAGTGGATATCATGTTCTCCTCTCAGCACTAGGGATTCCCGGTTCTAATCCCAATCTGGGTGGAGTTTCCATCTTCTCCCCGTGTCCGCATGGGTTTCCTCCGGGTTCTCCGGTTTCCTCCCACAGTCCAAAAACATGGATCAAGGTCGATTGAATTCTCCAAATTTCCCCATATAGTGTGTTTGTGTGAGTGAGTGTGCGTCCAGCGATAGATTGGCGTCCTGTCCTGGGTGTATCTGCCCAGCGCCCGAAACGTTCTCCCCTGGATGGGCATGGGGAACCCCCTGCGACCCTAATATAGGATAGAGTGGATGATAATGGATGAATGGACATGCATGTACACGCCCTTGTTTGCAGATAACAATTGCGCTCTGGTTCGAAGCAGAAAACAGACTGGGAGACACAACAGAGCAGGAATTCTTGAAAATTAGCTTTACGTCTGGGAGATACTCACCGTCCCTTTGAAAACCTTTCACAAGTACAGTTTGACTCACTTTCTCACTGTCTCTCATATCGAATCAATGGCTCGCCCTCTCCATCAGTCTCTTACCGACACAGTTGCCGTGGGGGTCCTGGGAGAAGCCAGCGAGGCAGCGCTGCTGCTTGGGGCTGCAGCGAAACGATCCGAGTGTGTTCTGGCATTGGAAACCTGGCTCGCAGCTCTGACTCCTCACCACACACTCATCAATGTCTGAAAAGTGACAGAACAGACCAGGTGTTAAGTGGTCTGGAGATCTACAGGTATCGAAACCTCTCAGCCGGCTTCCGTCATTAAAGTAAACCGATGTGTCTAGATTTTGACATTAATAGCCGGTGCTATCGAAGATGATTGATGATTTCCCTTTGATGGAGAGGTGCTGGATTCGAGGAAAGCAATTAAGAAGTATATCTTCTCAGCCGTAATCTCAGGCCAGCCAGTAGGTGGCACTGTGGTTTAGGGATGGGGACTGAATGAACAGGCAGGATTTAAGTTGGATTTCCAACCCTTGTTTAATTCTTGTTTGGATCTATAGAGACTATAGAGAAACGGGAAACATTATTGTGTTTACTGCATGGGTGCAGCCCAGCCGAGAAACATCTTTCTTTCTTCATATGAACTGTGATTTTAATTGGAGTTTTTTTTTTTTTGTTTTTTTTTTTGTGGGCCAGGGCTGGAAATTTGCAGCTTGTTTTTTATGCATATAATTAGTTTACTGCTGCATTAACCTCTTTGCCAATTATTATCTTAATTATCCACGCACCCTTACAGCACCAGCCCACATCTGAGTACTGACATGAATAAAACACTTCAACTCTGCTTCCACCACGGTAAGTTGGACATTTTATATCCTCAGAGGGATTTTTTAATGGCATTGTACATGCAAATACAATAATGACATGTCCAATGCATACAGAAATTCACAAGAAACATCACAAAGTAAAAACTACATACACTCAAACCTGCACATCCAAGTGCTCAAGGTGCACCTCACCACTATTTACATTATATTTAACCATTTAGCATAAGCTTTCATCCAACATAGCAACACGAGGCAGTAGTTAAGAAAAAAACAGCTACACTGTAGTATAATCAATCCTGATCATTATCCGATTTTTTTTTTTTTTTTTTTTTTACATTTTATAAAGTAAGTGTGCTTACTGGGCAGCACGGTGGCTTAGTGGTTGGCATGTTCTCCTCTCAGCGCTAGTGATTCCCGTTTCGGATCCCAATCTGGGTGGAGTTTCCATGTTCTCCCCGTGTCCACGTGGGTTTCCTCCACGTTCTCTGGTTTCCTCCCATAGTCCAAAAACATGGATCAAGCCAGTTGAGTTCTCCAAATTGAGTGTGGGTGTGTGAGTGAATGAGTGTTCCCAGTAATAGATTGGTGTCCTGTCCTGGGTGTATCTGCCCAGCGCCCGAAACATTCTCCTGATGGATGGATGGAAGTGTGCTTACTATAAAAAGTGATAAATGACTCAGCATTATGCACAAAGTCGAAACAATTGTTCCACAATTTAGCAGTGGCAAACGATACGGAGTGAGAGTAAGCACCACAGTGAGGTTGAATCCATCCATCCATCCATCCATCCATCCGATGTGTGTTAATTATGAACCACGTCTTGGACCACGTTGGTTGGAGAGATTGTTAACAACTGTAACCCACAGAACATTATGTAACTTCAATTCCCAAAGCAAGTGGTCTTGCGGTTTTATTGGCTGTTGGTGTAGGCAGGTGCCCCGAGAGCAATTGGGGTTGGTTGCTTTGCCCAAGTGCACTTCACCCATAGTTCTTGGTGTGACTGGAAATCGAACCGAAGACCTTAAAAGCGATTCCCGAAAAAATTCCCAAAGCGAGTCATCTTGTGGTTTATTGGCTGTTGGTGTTGGCCTGGAGAGCAGTTGGGGTTAGTTGCCTTACCCAAGGACACTTAGCAGGACCGGAAATAGAACCAGGGACCTTCAAATCGCAAGGCTAGTTCCTTAACCACAAGTCTACAACTGCCCTATGAATGCAATATTTATTAACTATGTTAAGTTATTGTTGACGTGCAATTAGCTTTTATTGAGCTGTAAAACTTGTTCAGGTGCAGAATCTCTTCTCTGCATTAGTTTATAAAATCCACATGATGAGGGCCTGCAAAATCGGTTCGTGAGTGCTCAAACGTACAAAGGCTGACTGGTCTGGTTTTGCATAATGGGAAGCTGGAATGCCGCCATGGCATTTATTATAGCATAATAAGAGGGGTCTTGTTTTGTAACCTCACTAAACAATTCAGGGAGGCTGGTGCTTGACTGTTGAATGATTTGCTCATTTTGTATAAGGATTCAAGGAGACTTTATTGTCATTTAAGAAACATGTGGTACATGCAATGTAAACGAAATTCCATTTCATGGACCCAGTTTACCCCAAGTGGTAGAATACATATTTATTCAAATATCACATTAGAAAAAAAACATATATATATA